>JAAGKR010002409.1:0-37500 GCA_011419295.1 Clarias macrocephalus
AAAAAAAAAAGAAACCAACTAGCTAAGGACAGCATAATGCACTGTGCTATCTTCTACAGTACAATACCTCTGGACAAAATTGTACTATTATGTTTTCTTTACACGCAGTATGTGTCGTCTCTGCTATTCCCTTACCCAAAAATAGTCGCAGTAGCTCCACTCGTCTGGTTTCAGCAGCTGCTGTTCGGTGGTATGCAACGGGAGAGGAAACGTCACGCAGTTGATTTGCTGAGAAAAAGAATCAAACAGATACATCATGTAAGAACGGTCAGGTAATTACAGTGCTGCATAATATCTGCTGCACATAAAGAGATTCTTATTATTTCGAATTGCTTTATTTGACAGCATCTCTGACTGGCAATTAAAATGATCGAACCAACGAATATTGAGTAGGTTTCACTTTCGCCGCTGTAAAAGCCCTGACCAGTTGAGGCATGGACTCCACTAGACCTCTGAAAGGTGTCCTGTGGTATCTGGAGAATTTGAAGGCCAAGTCACTACCTCAAACTCATTATTGATTTCTTTAAACCCTTATTGAACCATTTTTGGCGGTGTGTGGCATTATCCTGCTGAAAGAGGCCACTGACGTCATTAACGTCCACATGAATGGCAGAAACCAAAGGTTTCCAAGCAGAACATTTCTCAGAGGATGGAACTGCATCTTTTGCTTACCTTCCCCAGGTAACACGGCCATCTACATGGTGTCAAAGAAAACATGATTCATCAGATCAGGCCGCTCTAATGCTCACATGCCCATCGTCGTTGGCTTTGGCAGTGGCCACAGATCAGCAAGGGCACCCTGACTGCTTTTCAGCTATGCAGCCCCAACAAACTATGCTGCACTGTGTGCTTTAAAACCTTTCTATCAGAATCAACATTCGGTTTTTCAGCGATTTGACCTACAGTAGCTCTTGCACTAGAAAGGGCCACACGGGCCAGCCTCCGTTCTTCATGTGCACCAATGGCCGCCCATAACCACGTAAGACTGGGAACATTCCCTCACTCGGAGCCTTACTCTTGCCCATTTTTTACTGCTTCTAACACCTGCAGCTTCAGCACATATCCAGGTGCCACTATGACGAGATAATCGACGTTATTCACTCTACATGTCAGTGATTATAATTTTATGGCTGATCCGTGTATATTAATGTGCTCATTCAAAGTTACTGTTTCAAAAGGAACACTTCTTTTGGTGCAGAATCTAAGACGAACAATGAAAAGTAACAAGTGCTGCTATTTAACAGTATAATCAGAGGCATGGTGAAGTTTTCCGTAAGTAGGTGTTTATTTAAGATTAACCAGTTATAACGGTCAATAAGTTGGCTGCCATGGAAACAGCCTCAAGGCATAGGATTACAGTATATATGTTCTGTTTTCTCAGTTGCTGTGCTTCTTTGTCTTGTTTAATATAACAGCAGTGAGAGGGGGGGAAGATCAGTGAGAGATCAGTGACGGAACTACGGTTTAACTGCTTTACGTGTGTGAAACTGATAACAGACATTCCACAACATTTAAATCTATCTATAGATGCTATAAAAAGCTTGGTGTGTGTATAGTAAAACAAATCCGAGCCATATCACAAACTTCGGCGTGGATCTTTGTCCAATAACACTGTGTCCCATCATGTTTTATCAGCTTAACCATCAGCACAAAGTCATTGTACTACAACAGGACACAACAGCGACACAGCCCACATTGTTAGATTTTTCCAGCTGTGGCTGAAAACATGTTGCTGTTCTATGTGCCAGAATTAGCTTTGTATTCCGAACCAGAGAAAGGCCATTAAATATCAAACATCTGCATGGCCAATCTATTTTTCTTTCTAAAGGCTTTTTTTTTTTTTTTTACCCATTCCATCCCCGCCCCCAACCCTCCCACCCCAAAAAAAGGCGTTGGTAAGTGAGTAGCTTTAAATGTGTACGCGAGACAGCTGTGCGCTATTGACAAGGTGGCCAGGAGACTAGAATTAGGAGAAAGTCAGAAATCATATATACATGTTGATCAGTGTTGGGGGACGTTACTTTTTAAAGTAACTAATTACATTACAAAATTACTGTCTAATCCGTTACATTACAGCGTTATTTCTGATAAAAGTAACTAGTTGGAGTACTTTTCCATTGCAGAAAATGAAAACTCCTTTGTGCTTCCTCATGCATGTTGTTTTAGACAAGAGCTTTATAATTATTCTACCATCATCACTCAGCGAAGTTTGGCCCATAATCTGTTAACTTCTAATACTCCTATTCAGCTACGCGGTTTTGCAAGGTGGCCGTAAGTACGGTTCATCATGATTCCCCGCGAGTTTTGGCGCTGTGATTAGGTTTCCATCTTGAGACTGCTGTCTGGCTCACGGATTACATAAATTGTCTGAATTTATGGAATAATGGATTACATTTTTGAAAATATAACTAAATAACTGAGTACTTAAATGGCGTACTTGGATTACTCGTTTTATCAAAAAAGTAATCGGAGTACTCTAACACCCGACTCTGATGTTGATCCATGTGGCCATACTAACACCATCTGTAGCAATTTTCAATTTTCAGCACCTGATTATTTAAGTCAGTCATTTTGAAATGAATTGTTTACCCTGTGTACACGCTTCTGTCATGTGAGATTTATTTACACTCATGGTCTCTAGATTGGCAATATATATTGAGCCACATCCATGCTACAATCACATGGCCACCCTGTGCTATACCGCAAAAGATAAACAAAAACAGTTCCCTCTTTAAATCTGCATTTTGGGGAAAAAAAAAAAAAGAGAAAACATACAGTGTGTAATCACAGCGCAGCTCCATGCAGTTGCTGCGTGACTGTGCAATTAATGACATTTACTGCTACGAGCAGAGCTCCAGGTCCGGTTTCTTAAACATGTGAATGTTATCTAATGATCTTTGTTATCCAAGTTCTCCATAAATCAGAAGCACACAGTGAATGAGAATCATTAATCACCATTTTCCTCATCCAGGCTTCGCCGTGCCCGTGATCCACCTCCGAGGCTAAATTTGTTTTGTTTATTCCGCATCCTATGACGATGAGGTTGAATACAGCACTTGTGCGTTGTGACTGCGAGACTGACTAATAACAGATGTGTTTCTCGCTGCCTGTCTAACGGCAGCTCGCGGCTCCCTGTCCCAGCAGAACGCTAAACCGAGCCAAAACATCTGCAAGGCACCTGGCGATGTCTAGACTACTTACGTATTTACAATCCGCAATTTTTTTTTTCTTCCAAAGATTAAGTTATAATTCTTTAGTCTTCGGTCCTGGTTTACTGTTCGAGGTGATTCGGCTCTCACATCAACTAAAAATACCATGTGTTGAATATTCATTTTGGGATGTTGCTACATAAAAGTGCAAAATACAGAATGGTGACAAATCAAATATGTTAATTTGCCATAGGTAGTGTGATATAATGAGCCCGAGAGGCACAGATGGTATTTGTTTATGCAAATCGAGCAGTGGAAGTTCATCTATGCTAAATTATGCCGAAATGATGCTACATACTAGTGATGCATGGTGTCCTGGAACTAAAAGAGTTCAAAGATACTAGACCTTAGTACTATACCAGAATGTTTAAATAATCAATACTTTTTACTATGCAAAGGAATCTTTTATCTGATTAACATAAACTGTCTTTTTTAAGCGCAAGGCTGACAGCAATGCTGTTGTGAATGACAGCGGAAAAAAATAACCTGAGCGGGGAAAAAAAGCACAAGCCCCTAAACACAGCAGCTCCGCTGTACGTGCACTGATTTATAGTGTGGGACAGTTGATTTTATATTGGAGCATGCACTACACGTTCGAGATTCTCTTCGAGATTCTTCTCTCTTTCAACTGAACATATCTCAAAAGTTAAAACCTGCTGAATCTAATCACCCCAAAATGCTGATCACCGCCAGTTTTATAACGATCGAGTCAGTAAGGGTGCGTCTAAAAAGTGCATGGTGTGAGCAAATGGTTAAAGTCATCTATGTCACAGGAAATCTATTGTTAGAATAAACTATGAATACAGGGTTTATTTCCCTTTTGTATCATATTCAGTACAGTGCTAAAGTCTTGAGCCACCGCTCATTTCTTCATATTACTTAAAATTAAATGCAACACCTTCAGCAGCAACCTCATTTCCCTTCTCGTCTGTTCCAACGTCTCAACGTTCAGCATCACCAGTGGCCTGATCATCTGCATCTGATTCTCCCTGGCTCATGCCTTAACTTAGGTGTGTTTTTTTTTTTTTTAAGGCTTGTATGATTTATAGTTCACTGTATAAGAACACTTTTCTGAAACTGGTCAGGTACAGGGACTGGACTGAAAATGAGAGCCAAAAACTTGCCAAAAATAAGAGCCAAAAATCCTCCAGGAAGCACAGAGAAACTATTCCTCAAAACGACATTAAAATACAGGAAAGTCTGTCTATTTGGAAGCAAAATATTAGACAAATGGGGGGCTGCTCAAAACCTTTGTACAGCACTGTATATTATATTAATGATTATTAATGATGCATATTTTTAAATGACTGATTACTCATACACCTACTGTACCTGGGCTTTTAGCAACTATAAAAAGCTTTTTGAAAAAAATTCAATCCGATTGTATTTGTATAAAATTTTTGGATATAAATTGGAAACATTAAAAAAAAAAGGATACATTTATAGCTTCATCAGTTAGTCCCTGATAAGCAAGTCAGAGGTGACAGTGGAAAGGAAAAACTCCCTGAGATGACATGAGGAAGAAAGCTTGTGCAAAACCAGAGTCAAAAGGGAACCCATCCTGATTGGTGTGATAACAGATAGTGTGTAGATGAATATGCCGGGACTGTCCTGTTACTGGGTTCTATGAAGTAAAAAGTGCAGTTGTTTAACAGGAAATGTGTTGCAGTTAATATGAACTCCACCTTGTTGAGGTTACCAGCTGTTCATTGATATATCCTTGGGTACAAAAGTGTTTTTGGCGATTCTAGTTTTAAAACTACTTGAGCGATTGCAGTCATACGTGATCACAAAAAAATATATTTGTATACTGTAAATACTGTTGGAAGCACTCTTTATGTGAATTAAGTGCAACCATCCTCAGCACTCTCACGTATCTCTAAGCAGACTGTATGAGCCGCTCGGCAGCAGAGTGGACTTCATGTGATGAAAATACTTAAAAAATTTTTTTTTTTTCCTGGAAATAATAAAACTTAACACATGTTATTATTTGCACTATATTTGACTGCATTCCTCCTATAAAAAATATCTGGCAATATGGCATAAACTGTGATATGATTATCATATGATTATCATATATATGTTTATCATATATATGTTTCAACAAAAATGCTTTCTAGGTACAGTATCACAAAGTAGTTATGCCCTTTTTTTTCTTTTTTCCCTTTTCCTGTACTTACACTGAGAATGCCCTGGGTATTATATATATGCATAGGCTTAAGGGCAAACAGTGGCAACCTGGTGGTGGTGGGGCTCAAACACCTGTCCCTTTGATCAGCAAACCCCGAGCCTCAACCACCTACTGTAAGTCACCGCTACCCCCAAACTTATTAGGCTCTCTTTACTTATATGGATCATATAGCTATATGGATCATATGAATCAATCCATCATTTTAGGACATTTCTCTCTATTTTATGCAGTTTCACATGTTTTCCATATGTCTTTCCCTCCAGGTTCTCTGTTTTCATCCTAACTCCAAAGAAAATGCTGGATTATACATGGTGCCTGGAATCCCATCAAAGGTGTCTTCCTATCTCTCTCAACCTGTATTCAACCCCCTGACCAAGATAAAACAGAGCCTATGCCAGGAGACTCAGAGCATGAGGTGGGCATACACAATGTGAAATTTTCAAGTTTCAATCAGCCTAGGCTGCATATCTTTGGACTGTGGGAGGAAACCCAGCAAGCACAGGGACTATATGCAAACTCAACACACACACACAAACAGACCTGAGGTGGCAATCAAACTCTTGACATAAGAGTCTGCAGTGCTAACCGCTACGCCACCACGCCACCTTACTGAAGATGAATAAATATTCATGTTTGCACCTTTTGAAGTCAACAACATTTAAATAAAAGTTTCATATTTTTATCACATCTCACAGCCATCATTTCGGTAATTAAATTTTTTTTAGTTCTGTTTTTTTTTTTCTTCCAGTAGTCAAAGGAGATCTCAAGAGCTACATACTGTATAAAAACCTTATTTCCATATTATTCCCACCTGCTACTTTGCATGTGATGTAATTCACACGATTACTGTATGATAATCTTCTGCAACTCTCCACTTTTTTCCATGCACAATTTATCCCCTTACACATGCAAATTAGCCAAGTTATTTGGGCCTTTGGTAACTCAGGGACCAAGTGTTCAGTTTGCCTGCACATTTATCTTCCTTATACATTTTTAATGCATTTTGTAAATACTTTTTTTTTTTCCCCTCAAAATGTTGGATCATATCTGCACTACCGATTTTTAGCTTTCACGGATTGGACCTGAATATTCTTATCGCATATATGAATTCCTTTATTGGAATTCGGCCATGACACACTAACCCCCACTGTGACATTGGATAAAAAATAAGAATTGAGCAACACCTTAATATCTGGGAAAATCCATACGTCATTAAAACCCTGGTTTATGTTTTCCATGTTGAGTACATCAGACTATGTGTCTCAAACTACTCATAAAACCTCTCTCTAACTTTTTTCAAAACTTTTTTTCAAAACCTTTGAAACTCCTCAAATCCTTGGGAGGCTCCAAATGTGATCGGATCTTTGTTGAAGTCATAAAAATAAATATACCCTCTTGAAAGACAACACGAACAAGCCTGCTATCACAGAGACATTGGGTAATGTCTGTCTAATCCTCCCAGCATTCCATACTAGGCACCCTGATGACTTAGGATAACAGGGGCTTTATCTGTCTTTACCCTGACTCCCAAGCAACCTGGCTGAGAACAGAGCGAATGAGCTAGCAACGACAGGCTCTCAGAGCTCTCCTAAACAACATGACAAGCTGCTTATCAAAGTCCTCAGTCTGCTCAACCTCGAACAAAAGAATCACACAGTCATCCCGGGCCCGTCACAACGCTCTTACGTCTGTCAGTCAGTACATACAGAAAGACGCGCTTGAAACCATAGTGTCTGTTGGTATACTCAAGTAACACTGAAAACTTTTTCTGTGCCACTTTGCCACCTAGCAAACAAGAAAAAAAAAATACAGAACTGCAACAATATAGTCACGCCACTGAAATGTGCTACATTTCATAGCATGTGGTGTGTTTTACAGCTAGCAGACAGACACAATGTGGAAACACAGACACTTTCTGAATTGTGTTTATTGATGCTTCTATGTTTAGGCTACCTCGATAGCAGGTAGTTAGCGTTGGTCTCACTATCTCACTTATTTGAATGTGACTGATTTCACGACAGAATTAATCACAGCCTAAAAACTCCCCTCAGAAAATCTTAACCAATAAGTTTGGTTTTGAGACGAAGCCTAAAACTTTCATCTAAAAATGTCTCTGTGTTAAATTCATAACACTCAATGAATCACACAATCCTGCGGCACTGACTCAGATTGGCGTATGTCGCCAGTGTAGATGCAAAACCAACACTAAAGTTTCAAAGTTACTGAGTCTATAGAGAGACTTTGGCATTTTAACTGTGGAGTTTTTTATTTATTCTTTATATATACATTTTCACCTGATCCTCAGATTTTATATATATATATATATATATATATAAAATCTGAGGATCAGGTGAAAATGTGGTCAAATAAACATGCATGGTCCAAATGGTTTCAAATTTCCTACTGATACCTGACCACCTATAAATGACAAAGTCATCAGTCTAGGGTGTTGGCTCATTCTGAACTCCACAGGTTCCATAAGCAGCATCATGCTTTCTTTATGAAAAAGAAAAACGATTTCTCATTTCCCTCTGTTTCACATTTTTTGCTTACTCGAATCCTACGCTCACTAATGTGTGACAATTGACGCATATGTCAACGCCTCAAATGAAATCAGTTCCCTTTTTATTATAGCACACAAACATCATTGCACATAAAGTCAATGCAGATGACATTCACTCACGTAACTAAGGGGCTAATGTTAGCAAATGTGCTGAACTGATTCTGATTTATTTAAATAGAAACGCGATTTTAAAGCTGAACTGGTACTTGGTGCATAAAATAAACCAAACCAAGTGGGTTTTTATAGAAATACTTACGTAACTTGTACACTCCCTGGCCAAAATAAAAGTTGAACAACCTGAGATTTTGTTTGATCACATTCCGCTTCGATGCCAAGATAGAGGCCCTGGAATATCACCATGGCATCATAAGAGAAAAAATCATAGATGGGATAAACTGGTCATTCAGTACATTCAGGTCAGCAGCTGACTTAATTTTACTGCCACATAACATTGCTAGACTCAACCCTAGCAACTGAAGCAACCCCAAATCATAACAATGCCTCTAGAGGCTTGTACAGTGGCCACTATGCATGATGGGTGCATCACTTCATTGCTCCTTCCCTGACACATCACTGATACAGGGATCCGTGTTCGTATTTCGATCATTCATTACTGCTAGTCAACATGAGAGCGAGATTCCACCAGTGTGAAAGTATTGAAAAATGTCTCGCCATTCAATGCCACATTTTGAAGTGTCTCCATACCTAAGAGGTATGTCTCTTCAGCATCAGTGAGCAAGAAAGCATGCTGATTACAGTGCTCAGAGACAGGGCTCACGTGTGTGTATGTGTTGTATTTCGGGAGGCTTGACTAAGCTCTGTCCCGCATAGTACTGTAGGTGTAAAACTTTTGTGCGTACAAAAGTTTTATCATCCCTGATGAAGTTCATCTAACATTTTAAAAACGGATTCCTGTCATCTCATATTCCTGAAGATGGCACTATAATTGGGATTTTAGCAAACAAACTTGTCGTCTTGGCTGAAGATTCCCATTTCGATTCTGGCTTTTATGCATTTTCATTTATTAATCTTAACAGGCAGTGTTGTGCATGAATACGCTGAAGCAGCTCAGCACATTGCAAGTGCTCTTTTTTTTTTTTTAAAGTTAATGGTCAACTGAGCTGTTCAGATTGAAACAAAAAAGGGAACATGAGAATGGTTAAGATGCTGGGTGGTGTACGTGAGCGGTAAAGTTTGATATTATTGCTTATATTCTGTGAAGCTGAAAAAAGAAGTTGAAAAGCCCGTCTCTATTTTTAGTCAAACCAGTCAGAGATGAAGCGATGCAAGCAAGGGTCAGTCTTCCGGTGATGTGATGCGCAATACCTGATTTAAAAATAAATAAAATAATAAACGGAAGAAATTATGGTGAGCACATTCATTTTAATGTGCGTCAATCGCTCTTGCACAATAGTTGTGGTAAATGGGTTTAATTATTTATGCTGTAAAGCTGCTCTGAGTGGTATAATGCCATTGCTGTAACATAAAACTAAAATTTGGAAACGTAATGCGTAAAGTATTTCCGTTTTTTCTGTTAAAAAAGGTCTTATGTTTTGGAAAAGGTATCGTTCAGGAAGCGATATCGAGGTCAAGGTATAGGTATCGGAAAATTCCGAACGATACGAAGTCCTCGGTGCAGCTGACTTATTTCCAGTGCTGTGTTGAATAAAACTGTAGCAGAATCAGTTGGGATGTTCTTTTTTTTTTATTCCGACAGCCAGACAGCAGCTCAGAACAGGGATCCTCTGTGTACGTCAAGGCACATGTGTGTCGTTCTTCACATCCTAACCATAGCGCTTGTGAAAGTGTGCATTTTTAAATAAAAATAATTGTAATTATTATTAATAATAATAATAATAAAAAAGACAAGTTAGGAAGATTTTAAAAGTCGTCAATATTCACATATATCAGCCGATTAAATGTTGCACCTTAAATATTAAAACAAATCTTCTATACACGTATTATTCTAATCTTTTTCTACTCCTTACAGGTATTAAAATAATCTATCTTTTTTTCTTTTCAAGCCGAGGGGAAGTGAAAATTATGAAGCTATGAACTTGTGGTAGCCGTAACAGGAAGAATTTAGAACTACTTTCACCACGGACTAAAACTGTGCTTCATTGTCCTTTAGTGTGCCCAGTGTTCTGCTTTTTAGGAGTGATTTGTATTGTCTTGTAATGTTTGTAGTCTGGTGATGTGGGAGGTGGGCAAAGTACATAAATCCTGTCCTTGAGTGAAAATATAGATACCCTAGAGCAAAGAGTCATCATTTACGTGTGTAATTGAGTAAAAGTATAGAAATTTACATAAGCATCTAAAGTACAGGGTTTGTATTATCTCATGGTAGGATTTTTCATGATTAATATAATCTCTCTCTCTCTCTCTCTCTCTCTCTCTCTCTCTCTGCTTTCCTATTGTGAACATGCTGTTCTACAACCAGCTGATTCTGATTTCAAACACCTGCTACATTGTCTGACGTCATTATAAAGGCGAGCCACCCAATTACAGTACTCATAATCTGCAGGCGGGAAATTCCCGCTTCAAATACCACACCCAACCATCGTTAAGTAAAGGTACAGATATAGGTTGTACTATTGAGTGGAGTAAAAGTAAAAAGCATCCTCTAATAAAACTACACAAAAAAATGAAATTGAATGAGTGTGTGTGTGTGCGCGCTTCTGTGATGGATTGACACCCTGTCCAGGGTGTACCCCGCCTTGTGCCCAAAGTCTCCTGGGATAGTCTCCAGGTCCCCGTGACCCTGAATCCAGGATTAAGCGGTATAGATGATGAGTGAGTGAGAAATAAATGAAATACACACCATATTGCACCAAAGTACAATAATGAAGTAAATGTACTCAGTTACCCCATACCTCCGGTTATGTGGAGTAATAATGCTTATTTTATGTAGCACTGTGGTCAATGGGGGGGATGTTGTTTCATTTCACTGTGTGTTGTATTAAGTTGAAAAAAACAAAAGAGAAAATTTTTACTTTGAACTTGATCCTCCAAAAAGAGATTGAAACTGTGGCTTGGAATAGAACAATCCTATCAGCTCACTGGCAGATCAAAAAGTGTAAGAAATATGAACATCTAAATGAATAACAGCACAGATACATGATCAACAAAATGCATTTAAACCCAATTTACACCACTTTATAAATCAGCTTCAGTAACATCAATGACCCAGTAAGATTAGTCATAACAGTCTCATTCCATATGAATGCTGTAAATCATCGGTGTTGTCCCTGTGCCAATGGGAAACGAACATCTACTGCCCCATCACCCCTGACACCCTGTCGCTCACCTCCACTCTGAGTTGAAAGTCTGCATGGCCTATTCAAAATGTCTTTTTTTTTTTTTTTTTTTTCCAACCAGATCTACAGTACAAGAGCAAATATTTGTTTGTGCATTCAAATTATATGCCAGAATCTGCCATTATATGACTATAATAGTATAATTAAAAATTACATCTGGGTACACGCGCACATGCGCACACACAAAAAGTTACGAGACTTTCATAAAGAATATGAAAGTGCACCTAGACCGCCAGATGGACTTGCTCAGTGTGAATTGTGTCCTGGTGTCGCAGCTTCTGCTTATCGCTGTAATGTTCAGTGTGTCGTGGGAGTATGTTGGAGATATCCAGTTGCTGCTGCTTTTGTTCGCAGTACTCACCGAGACTGAGGTCTTGTGCTCCGTCCTCCTTGGAGATGTGGACACAGGACTCTGGGGGAGAAAACATCATGAATTTTCAACTCCCCTTCATAAAAGGAATTCAGCTTGTGCTTTAAAGTCATGACTTTTGTTAACATGATGACCACGAGGACGGTCTGTTAGGAGGTTTGTCTGTGATTAACTGTCACAAAGCTGTCATTTTCATCCAAACATTAAAATTCTCAAGTAGCGCAAAGTTTACAGAAAAGCACTGTTTTCAAATCTGTTGGTTTTGCAGTGCTGAAATTATTTGTGCTTATTATAATTATACCTACGCCATACATGAGTACTATCCAAAGATCAAAGTAATCTATGAATGTATCAAGCATCATGCATTGTATCCATACATCAATGCGAATAAACTCTGTAATTGTTCACTTTTTGTGATATTAAATATTATTAATTATATTCGTCTATGCTCGAATTGCTTTGGTTTTGGCTCAGTTGTTATGAATCATTCTTATAATGCTATGTTTTGCAAAAATGTATTAATCGGATTCTTACTGTAGGTCTTAGGTCAAAGCTTATTTTAGTCTTCTTGGCTTCGGTTAACACATGGGATACATTAGAATTATTTAATACTGTATGTTAAATATATGTATGAAAGCGATGGCATAGGAGTATTACAGACAGCTGGCGTCCGAGTGTAATCTGAAATGCTAAGGCTTCTGTCTGCTTCGCTAACCGACAGACTGTAGATAACCAGCAACTGAGAACAGTCAAGGTTTGACATGCACTATGTGAGAAAATCACACCTAGCTTAAGAAGGTTTCATCAGTAGGCAGACTGAATGGTTATACCTTCACATAGTTTACACAGTGGGATCTTTACCGCAGTTCTAAAGCTTTAAAAGTTAAAATTTTTGGTCAAATATTTGAGGCGCATTAAAACCGATTGACATTTACAGAAGACTCCGTACACAGTACAGTAATAAGTATGTGAATGGTGAATGATGATCCTGGCTGACATGGCTTGGCATCACTTGGCATCATTACTTGCCACATCCCCCATATACAGTAGTCCTGACCTCTTACCAGGGGGATTCCACATGGTTGGACCATTAAATGAAGTAGTTCCTGGGAGGCTGGTGTTTCAAACGTCATGCAGACAGTCTGATCACGGATCTGATGTACTGAGAAAACTTTCTTCTTTGATGGTATCCAAGCGATAGTGAAACACCAGGAAAAGTGCCTTAGTGTAACAGGCGATTATATAGAGAAATAAAGGCACGTTTTACTCTCATAACTGTGTTCTGTTTTTCTGTAAAAAAAATCAAAGGTCCTGGTTTGACTTAAACAAAAATAAACAAAACCAAAAAAAAAAAAAGAATGGTGTTCAGTTCATGTGTGAAAATTATTCCTCGTCCTCCCAGAACCACTCTAGAGTCCTGGAATAAGCCTGTGCACTCAGGGAGGAATAACTCCATTGATGTGATAACCCGGTCATTCCGTACATTCAGGTCACCAGCTGACTTCATTTTATTGCCCCCTCACATTTCTAAGCAACCGAAGCAACCACAGATCATCAGAGTACTGTGGCCACTATGCATGATGGGTGCCGAGCGTTTTGTGCTTTCCTTTTTACCCTTACATTTTTCCCATTGCTCTCTATTATTTATGCTCTCTAGCAACCTGAAGCTTTTTTTCTGATCAGTCTCACTAACAAGTGCTTTTCTTCTTTCCACACAGCTGTTTGGTCCCAATTATTCTCAGTTAGTTCTCATCACATTGTGTGTCTATGGAAATATTCTTACTTATACTCTTAAACATAGATACAGTATGTTTTTTTTTTTTTATTGTTTTTTCAGCACTATCCTTTTAGGATTTGATAATGTGTTGAATGGTTCTTAATCCAGGTCCAGTAATTTCAATGTCAATCTCCTTAGTTCTTTTCTTTACTTGATGCAGCCCAATAATTTGACTCCTCCTCAAATGGTGACGTTTTGTGGACAGGCAGACTTGTAAAAACCCAATTTTGGATAAAAGTCTTTTTTTTTTTTTTCTTTCTGGCTTTTGGCCAGAATTCAACCACTGACATCTGATGGGGTTTCCCAGACCAAATCATGGGAACAATAACAACACAGAGTCTCTTCCTGTCTAGGTTGGATACAGTTATAGAGGATCTTGGTTACTGCTTCATGCTGAACATTGTATATTACCTTATATGACTAGAGTGGACTGCAATATACTGTGACACACAAGTGCTCCTGTTTCTCAATACTTATTAGTTACAATGTACTGAATGTGCAATTATAAAGCAAGAAACAGTACGCAACATCCATGTTTCAGACGAATGTTCTAAACAAAGACTGAGGGAAAGGCGCTTCATGCTGTCATGCTGTTCTATACCGTTCTGCACTTAAACCAGAGGATTAGGCACTCATTTCCTTAGTGCTCTGAATGTCTGCCTCACAGGTACTCTATCAGATGTGTGGAAACCATTTCGTAATATTTCCGAGTACTGATGAAAGACGGTTTTCGTAAGTTTCAGCTTAAGCAGAGATGGATGTTGGTTACGCAGTTAAATAAAGAAGCAGATATCTTGCAGATGAGTCCTACCTGTTGATCTGTGTTGGCCTTCTGTTTTGGTACGTGTGACTGCTCCGTCTGATGCAATGGGCCACTGCTGCCATGAAATCCATTCACTGGAAAGAGACAGAGTGGAAGAAAGTGAGCTTCGCGAGCCAAGGAAGGGGAAACGAGCTATTCATATAATCATGCTGCTTTTGATTTCGGAAAAAGGTCAGGTTCTGAGTGGCTCAGAACCCTGCTAATGAAATTCACAAAAAACGAATGTTTATGTTCACAACTGAAGGCATGACAAGTCCGAAACAGCCGAAAGTGTTTTGAGAGGAGTTCTTTTTCTGTGGTATTTTTATTCATGGCACCTTCCTGTGCTGCGTTCAATTTCAACATCCTCGCCAGTATTTTTAGGACTGAAAGAAAAGCACATGTTGTGATTGTGCTTGAAAACACCGCTCCATTCTATTAGAACAGAAGGCGGGTAGGTGCAAATGTCACCCGCTCAGGGGCCTAATTTAATCTTAATCCAGGGCACAATGTATACATGGTCGTAACCCGGCAATGAATGGTCAACCAGATACAGTATGAGAGAGGCTTCTGATCGAATTTCTTCATGTCAATCAAAGTGCCTGACAAGTACTCATGCTCGATCACATGAGTCAAAAGAGAAAACAACACGCACGTGCTCGTGAGTGGTGAAGTCTCTAATAAGACACATCCTTATGTGGAGCTGCCCTCTTCCTAAACACATTAAGAGTTTCCTTCCTCCATTTATATTGAGTGACACTGATCTCTCAGGGCTGCATTTCAATTGCATTAGGTTCTGCACAGCAGTTGCAACATTTTTAATTGCATGTAAATTCTATTATCTCCCCGCTAAATAACGGAATAAAAAGGTTCATATTTCCTGCACTTTTGTACCGAATATAGACTCACTGGCCACTTTATTAGCAACCTGCTCATTCATGTTATTAACCAAGCTGAAAATCATCATCATCATCATCATCATCATGAAGTTAAGAAACAAAAGCGTCATGTTCACCTTAAACATGAGCACAGGGTGAAATTGTGATCACTGTGACTTTTTTTTTTTTTTTTGGTGCCAGAGCATTTCAGAAACTCCTGATCTCCTGGGATTTTCACTTGCAGCTTTCTTTACATAGAATGGTAACAGAATAACAGAATAAAATCCAGTGGAAACCCGCTGTTGAGAGGATCAGAGGACTGTTTAGAGTTGATGGGAATACTACAGTAATTCAAATCGGCGGATTGGTTACAGCAACAAAATACACATCAGGTGTCACTCTTTTCAGAGAGGGACAGGCGATACTGGACTGAACTGGATGGATGAGCTGGTCTGACAAATCTGACAAATCTCAATTCCTGCCGATGCACTCAGATAGTAGGAAGAAACCTTGAGAGGAACCAGACTCAACAGGGAACCCCTCAACATTTGAGTGATAACAGATTGCAGGAGTTGTTTTGCAGTCATATTGTGTGTTACTGTAGGCAGCTGGAAGTTCACTATAAGTTCAATATGAGTTTAAGCTGGTGCTTGTGTGTGTAATGGTGTGGGGAATGTTTTCTTGGCATACACTGGGTCCCTTACAACCACTTAAGTTTCATTTTAATGTGATTATTATTGCTGACTACATGCATCCCTTTATGGCCACAATTTACCCACCCTATAATGGCTACTTTCAGTAAAATAATGCACCGTGTTACAAGGCAGAAGTCGCCTCAAACTGGTTCAATAAACATGACGATGAATTTGATTCCAGAGAGCCTTTGGGATGTGTTAGAACAGGAGGTTCTGAGCACAACTGTGCAGCAGTTATGTGATGCAATCATGTTAACATAGACCAGAATCTCAAAACAATGTTTCCAACAATGTGTCCTGGTGGGAACCGGGTGGGGTAGGACTGCTGCTAGGATTTAAGGCTGCTCTGGGAGCAAGGGGGTTGGTGGATAGGGTTGAGGGGATTAGTATGGTGCTCCTAGTAAATTATGCTACTTTGGATGGAGATTATATGTAGCTAACGTGATAAAGTTTAATGTAAAAATGAGTTTCTCCATCAAGGGCAGGAGAATCTATAACTATTGCATTTATCATTTCAGCTTAATCACACACCCCAGAGTGACAAAGATCACGCCACTGTGCTGACTCTATTTATGGCATTGTTTATTAAACCACAGGAGATATACAAGTCACCAATGTGAGTGCCATAAAGTCACCAACGCAGAAGTTTAAAATAGAACGTTAATCAAAACTTGGCCATCTTTAGGGACTCACAGTGTGGGCGAGTGCGTGTAGGAGGTTGTTGAATAATAAGAATAAAGAAAAAGAAGGTTAATACAATGCACTACATTTACAAAACCACTACCATAGAAATCATGCATTTATTTATGAAACTCCAGAATTGTTGCCAGTCGCCATGAAAATGAGCAAAACTGAATATATACAGTACGATGAATAAAACATGTAATATTTTTGTAAGCTTAATATATGGACAGTATTTTAACAACATGTTTGAAACAAAAAAATTAAAGTAGTGCATTTTTTTTTGGCCAAAACATGAGCTTCAACACCATTTCTTGATTGAAACTCCCACTGGCACTGGAGTGAATGGCATTCCTGAACACTGAACACTTGGAGACACTTTTGGAGAGAATTTGGGCCACTCCTTCATACCTGTTCTGGTTAGTTTACAACATGGGTTTTAATATACTTTAAATTCAGTAAACCCTAATTTGTTGATTGATATGATGATTTGGATGCATGTTTGAAGTCATTATTCTCTATTTTAGGTAGAGACTTAAGGGAGCAGAACACCCACAGCAGCGCAGGTGAAGAACCCACAGCTACTGACCCAGCTAAACTCCCCAGACCTCAATCTGATCGAGCACCCATGGGATGCGACAGAAAAACAAGTCCAATCCATGGAGGTCCCACCCCACAATCCACAACACCCAAAAGATCCACTGCCAACATCCTGATGCCAGACGTTACAGCAAACCTGTAATTAGAGCTGCCCAGGTGGCACAAGAGGAACTGATGCAATACTGGGCATAATGATTTGTATTGTAATGTCATGATATTCAGTGTAACGCTACAACCCAAATTGCCTTTATAATCACATGAGCCAATATTTTATTCATAATAGAACAGAGAACATAACAAAAAAAAAATACACTTTTATGCACAAAATGAGCTCATTTCAAATTTGATGCCTGCTACATGTCTCAGAAAAGTTGGGACGGAGGAATGTTTCCCATGGTGTTGCATCTTCTCATCTTTTCAAAACAGTCAGAAGATGTGCGCACATTGAGTTTCTGGAGTTTTGCCGTTGAAATTTGGTCACATTCTTGCCTGATATAGGTTTCCAGCTGCTGAAGAGTTTGACGTTTTTTTGTTTTTGTTTAATGATGCACCACATGTCCTCTATAGGTAAAAGATCTGGACTGCAGACAGGCCATTTCAACACCTGGTCTCTTCTACTACGAAGCCATGCTGCTGTAATAGCTGCACTATGTGGTTTTGCATTGTCCTGCTGAAAAACACAAGACTTTGCCTGAAATAGACGTCATCTAAAACCATCATATAACTTTCAGCTTTCATAGTGCGGACCAAAACACGCAAGCTGCCCATACCATATGCACTTATGCACCCCTCTACCATTAGAGATGCTGGCTTTTGAACTGAACGCTGATGACATGCTGGAAGGTGTCCCTCCTCTTTAGCCCGGAGGACACGGCGTCCATGATTTCCAACAAGAATGTTAAATTTGAGGATACGACGGTGCTTTTGGACCGTGTTCACATATAGCTTCCCTTTTTCGCATGATAGAGCTTTAGTTAGTATCTGCAGATGGCACGGCGGATTGTGTTTACCGACAGTGGTTTCTGGAAGTATTCCTGGGCCCATTTAGAAATGTCAATGACACAATCACACTGATGAGTGATGCAGTGTCGTTTGAGGTCCCAAAGACTATGTCCGTCCAATTAAGGTCTTTGGTCTTGTCCCTTACGCACAGAGATTTCTCCATTTCCTCTGAATCTTTTGATGATGTTATGCACTGTAGATAATGAGATTTGCAAAGCCTTTGCAATTTGACATTCAGGAACATTGTTTTTAAAGTATTCCACAATCTTTCACAGATTGGAAAGCCTCTGCTCATCTTTACATTTGAGAGCCGTTCTAAGACATCCCTTTTATAGCTAATCATGTTACAGACCTGATGCTAGATGTTCTCCCAGCTGAATCTTTTCACAATTTCTTGCTTTTTCAGCCCTTTCTTGCCCCCGTCCCAACTTTTATGAGACCTGTAGCAGGCATCAAATTTTGAAATGAGCTCATTTAGTAGATAAAAGTGTTAAATTTCTCAGTTTAAACATTTATGTTTTCTATGCTCTATTGTGAATAAAATACTGGCTCATGCAATTTGAAAGTCTTTTATTTTTCATTTGATTTAAATTGAAAAAAAATTTAATTGGAATTTGGGTTGTATATTATGAAAGTCCCATGAAATCACCACTAAAGCAGCTTCAATGAAAAGCACACAATCTACTACAGTATTTGTCACCATATTTTGAGTATAAGGTGCTTTTCCTTATGTACAATCCACTGTGTAGTCATTAAAAGGGGACACAGATGGGCCCCTCGTGTTTAGGCCTGGCCTGCAGAAACCAAAGGCCAGTTCGTCTGAAAATAGCTTTGGTTTTCAGTTGAATACAAAGCAATCCATGACTTCAGCATCCTATTCGTGAGTGCAAATGAATCATCTTTTACTGAACAAGCCGCTAAGGTTCAAACCACAGCTAAAATTTAACCTCAGGAAATGAGGTATCAGGGGTTCCTGTGTAATTCCGTGTGAGGATATAAACCCTCCAGGTCACGATGTTCTTGTGTATTCATATATTGTTTACTTACTTTAGTGTCAGAGGGAAACCTTTATGAATTTAAAGCTGAAGTCTTGTAAGCCAGAACTGGAATTAATTAAGTTTCTTGTAAACGTTTGAACTACCATCTAAACCCTGAGAAGAAATGTTTTGTAAGGAAATCACACTCACCCGTTGGTAAGGAGTTCTTGTGTCGCAGTAATGTTCTGGGTGTCCCAGGGACACTGGAAGGCCTTTCCCATGTAGTCTCTGCAACAAAAGGCAGAATGGTTGAATGTTTCAGAAAGAGTGCTGTGATGGATCTGGAAGTGCATTGTAGCTAAAGCAGCCTGGATAAATTAATCCCCTTAGTTTAAAAACCCTAATTTGCACAGCTTTAATTAACTTGAGAGGGATGCATTACAGATCGAAATAATTCTGTCTGTGGTTGTGCTAGTTAACACTTTCTCAGATATCTCCAGTACACAAACTGACGCAGGAGAAGGAACTCTAGAATAACTTAACAGCCAAAGTGCATCAGGACTGACAATGTTATTATCTATAGGGCTTTGTGCAAAGCTTTGACGCGCGTCTCTTTCAGCGCCCGCCAATGGAGAAAGCAAGGCCATCAGTTTAGCGCAAATGGCATGCATGAAGAAGAGATTTGGCAGTATGAGTTCAAGATCTTCCAGAAATGGATTACTATGTCATCAGAGGGCATTCATCGTACGACTTTCCCTCTACGCGTCTTTGAGTTTGTTCGTAATGAGGCAATCGATATTATGAAAGGCATCAGCTAAACTGGTGATGATAATGTAATTGCCTGCAGACTGCTAATGTAGAGGAGACATGTTTCCTTCTCATAAACGTCAATAACGTTATGTAAGTCTAATTAGCATGTCAACGATGCCCTTCTGATTAGGTTTATTCTGTCTGCTAATGCGCAACCGATCCTAAAACGTTCCTCCCGTCACTTTCCTCCGTCTGACTCGAATATCAATGGGCCCGCTTCAGATACTGTGGGTATTCATCATGATAAAATCGAAGCATGGAAAAGACGAAAGTCTATGCAGAATCAGTCAGTGTCTTTGGAAATGTAATGAAAGACTAAAGAAAAATGCACGCAGATCATTTAATAATACGCGACTCTGAGCTGGTTACCAAGCAACAAGCATCTGCACTAAACATAAATCAAATGATCTCGTTCAAACAAACGTCCTGCAACAAGACAGCCGGACGAGACTCCACGCTGATGTCCTCCAATCTCTCTCTCTGTTTTTTTTAAAAAATTTTATTAAAGTGATTTTCTACGACAACAGGGAGGATATCATGTACATCTGATCTATAAGGAAGATAAGAAATTTGGTGTAAATATTGCCCTAGTTCTGTCTAGTTATGAAGTCCATCTTTTATTTATCGCCATCTGTAACAGCATCGGCTGTGGCGCCTGCTGTTCCCATCTCCCAATTCATCCTCGCATTACCTTCATTTTTCGTTGATCATAAGCAGTTTCAACACCTGACATTTTTTGAAATGTGTGGCATTTCCTCTTGTCTATAGAGCAGCCTAATTATTTAGAAGAAGAAAAACTTAAATTTTATGTAATTCAAAGCCAAGTTCAAAATCTCAAGCGTTTCCAAACTTTTTTTTTTTTTTTTTATCGTTCCTAATCCACAACCCCCTTTAACCATAGACCCTATATTAAAAATAAAATGAAAATAAGGGATGTATTCATGCTGATCCTTCAATACCTTGCTCATTTACTCATACTCATACTCGTACGAATAAAAAAATACTGTACATCCAATTCCATGCAATGCTATGTGTGTGTGTTATTTAATACAATGATCAGACAATGCAAGATGACAACAGTCTGGACTTATGATCAAAACAAAGCAGACTGCAAACTATCAAGTAGAGCAGATACATCATCTTCCTATAAAGATAACAGATAACAGCTCTTAAACGATATATTATTCTGGAGGATAAGGCACTTCAGTCCTTGACGTATTCTGATACATTGAAAACAAAGAAAAGTACTTTTAGCCGCAGTAAAACATTTAAATGGTGCAGGCGTATTAAAGAGGACCATACGTCCATGATCCCCCTTCAGTCGTTCCCGTAAACATTTAGTAAATGGAACGCCTGATCCTTTAAAAAAATTACAGATAACTTGCATCTGGAACTGCACACACAATCATTCACACGTTACAGGAACTCAGCTGGGATCCTATACAGTACCACCCTCACTCCAAGCCATTTTCACATGTCTGGGGCTTTAAAGGAGTTCCTGGGAGGCCAGCAGTACGATCAGAGCCTTGGAGTACTGACTGTACTTACTACCTTGATGGTATCCAAGCAGTAATAAAACACTGCATTAGTGCAGAGAAACAGGGAACCAAAGGGAGTTTTTATTCTCATAACTGTGTTCTGATATTCTGCACAATCAAAAGTCCCTGGGTGACTTGAACGCCCTAGTATGTAGGTTGCTCAGATTGATATTGGTATTGTTTCCGGTTTCAGTAAATATAGGTGTCGAAAAAGTACTAGTACTTATTACTCAGTTTCAAAACATATTTCTCAGGAAAAGGTCTTGGAAGGGAAGTCCCGGGATGGGCGGTTCATGGTACAGTGGGCATGCAAAAGTTGATAAAAAGAGCAAATAACAGAAGAGCACTGGTAGACCCGATCAGTATATACCTATACAAGGTGGCCCGAAAGTCTGGATCCATGGCCAGTTTTTCCTTTTATGAAATTTGACATTTACTGTTTTAGTTCACACCAAAGATGGCTAACAATAAAGGACTCAACTGAATCTGAACTCTCAGTCAAACCACCACATTATCCCTTGCGTTTGTGTGTGTTTATGTGGGTGTTGGGGATTGTCGGAACTAATACATAACAATACTTGCAGCAAAAGAGGAAATTATTTCTGCAGATCATCAAATGCATTAAGGACTGTTCTGGTATTCACCATACACACAACTGCTGATGACCCTTAACTGTAATCCATCCTTTTTTATTTGCCTATGCATCCAGCCTTTCGGGCCACCCAAATTAAATTTTTCTCTCTGTCCTCCATGACATTTGTCCAATACAGGCACGTTACGGCGTGATGGGTATAACCAGGGCAGTCAGCCACTTAACCAGAAAGCTTCTACACAGAACAGGAAGGAAACCACACAGCACAACACCCCCACATCACACTATACCCATCGTATCTCCATGGTAACTAAACAACACAACACAACACATCATAACGTAAGGCACACTGACATGAGACCCTTAGAAACCATATTAAGAGCTTAGCTCGGTTTGTTGTGATATGACCCATAAGGGTTTTCTTCATGGTTCACAAAATGTGTTTCCTCAACAACTAAGCCTTGTACCGGGGATGTCTTCAAGCAGTGACGGAACACAGACTAAACAAATTAGTGATGTAGGCAATTTATAGTATGTGTGTTCCACTACATTAGTCAGTTGGGGGATTTGTGTGAGTGACTGGTAGGCATTCATATAAATTCTTGTTTACACATTAGCAACTTTAGTGAGCGATGGGGAATCAGCTTTACAGGGAGCAGCTGCCTCATTTGCCTTGAAACCGAAGTCCGTGTACGGGCCATTTTTAGCTGTCAGACACACTGAAACTGAGGCAAGCTCACAGCAACAGGAACCAAAAGACTATAGCTTTCAACACATTAAGATCTACCAATGGATGAGATTTCATTATTTGGCCTTCTCGCTCACAATCTCTAGTCGCTAAATTCTTATAAAGTGTCATTTTTAACAGCAATCATAGTAGTTAGACTTATTTGTAGTTGCTGACAGATTCTGTTGCTTCAGTTTATAAATCCCCCAACAACATACAAAATGTTTTTTTATTCAATTTAATTTTATTTTATAATTTTAATCATGGATTTCTTTTTTAAAAGTAGCCATGTAACGCTGCTAGTAGCACATGGTCACGGTCAAGCTGCCTCATTAAAGCGTCAGCTAGCTAGCTAGGCTAGGGACAACTGGGAAGTTTATCACCGCAGGATGTACTGCTAACAAGTTAGTTAGCTAATACTGACATACTCTCCCTATAATAAAGAAAGTTTTTTCTCCTCCTGAAGAGAAACAAAACTTTGTGATCCATTTGGGCCTGATGTGAGAGCCAGGAGTTTTTGCCGTTTTTTAAATATTTTGTGCAGCAAAGCCATAATTTGCCACAATGGCACCCCGGTTAAAAAAATTATATTGGTCTGAAATGCTAGGACGTCATTCATCATACATCATACATACATACATACACGTAGTCATTGCTACATGTATTCGGTCATTTCGAAATCTTTAGATTTTACTTTCGCAAAGACTAGAATGACTCAAGAACAAGTATACCGTAAAAATGTGAATATGAACAGTCAATAGTGAGAATTAAATCCTGACTAATACTGTTCTTAGCCCAGATCCTCAATTAGTCATCTTGAGCATGCACAGATGGATGTCTTTTGGGTGGAGAAAGAGGATGTAGGACAGTCCACTGAGAAACAGACACAGTGCTGATTGTTTCAAAGTGTTGTGTGGAGACAGAAGGAGATATCTTGAACAAGCCTGTGATCTAATGACACCGCCCTGTACCATCTTCACATACTCAAACTGTACAGCAATGCTCGGGGAATGACAATATAAGCGGACGTAGAGTTTATTAATCTCAAAAAATAAAGATGCTGCAAAAAGCGGCATGGGTAGCGTTTTCCACTCACAAGTAAATGTCTGTGTGGGGCTTCTGTGAATATTCTTATGCTGTAATATGGGGCATTAAAGTTAAACCAGGACATTTGATGGGACAAATACATATATGCCGTATGCATATATATTCTCTATATAATTCCTGCTACACTAGCCAGCTAGTGCTTGGATACAATCAAGGTAGAACGTTTTTGACTGATTTTCAAGTATAAGGCGTTCCACTCTCTGAATGTTAACCGGAATGAAGGTAGTGGCCTCCGAGTCTCCTCATCATTCACGGACGTATGGCCTGCTTTAAAATGTTTGCAACATTCAAATGCTTTACCCCTAACTAAGAGTCTCATTACCGTCCTGTGTTGTATTGCCACTCTGTTTTATTCACAAGAAATTTCTTCATGGTATGACTTGAATGCCCCTTGTATTTTACCCCCATATTCTCCCCCATGTAGTGTATTTCAAACTTAACTTCAGTCTGAACTCTAGCATTTGTGACTGTATTGTAGTTGAATACATTCAGATGTGCTCACCGTTGCTTACAGTGTTGACGTAGTACTTGCGTCCCTGTGGTGACATGTAACACTTCCAGTCTTTTGGCAGCGGCATTTGGCAAGGATCCTCACCAGGCAGCACACTCAAGGAGGCAGATTTCTGAATGAACAAGCCAGAGAATCTTATTACAAGTCAAGCCAAAAATATTTAATCGCTCTCATCTTCTTATAATATAGCAGATAATATTAACAAGTATTATCTATTATCTATTAGTATTTTAGTTGTTTAAGTATTATATTACTTATCACTCATCATCATTATCATCATTCTTCAAATGGCATTCCAACAATGAAATTAAATAAATTATGAGCAAACTACAGTACAGTACATTCTAAAATATTCTTCATTTCATTAGGCATTCGCAAACAGAACAAATAAAACTGAACCAGCTCATAACAACATATTTGTGACCCAAAAATATGATTTGAACAAACTTGTATACTACCTTTTGAAAAGATGATGTAATAGAAATGTTTTCTCTCAATAATGGACACAGTTGTATACCGCGCTGTACAAAACTCTAACAGTGGCACTTAAACCTAAGAAGCCCAATCACCGACAATAATTCATGAAGTGAAGCACAGTCTGGAATGTCCTCGCTGTAGTTCTCTGCTGTCTGGATTTGGCCTCTGTAAAACCCTCACCGCATTTCAGCTGTGGTATTTACCAAAGTTTTTCTAAAGCTTAGCTCATAGAGGTTTTTCCCGTCCACAAATTTCCATAGTCAGGAATGCTGGAAATGTAAGAGGCATGCTCTCCCATCATAAACACCATACTAAATTACAAATATAGCATCCATAGGGAGAAATGTAAGCCTTACACACATTATTTAACATCATTACTGAATCACAATATCTCTAGTGGTCTCAAAACTAAATCATTAACTTCTTGATGTGTTAAAACCTTGCTACTTTCAGCTTCCTTGTGAACGACTGCACACAAGTGAGAAAGATCAGGAGTCCTGATAAAGAAAACTCCCCTAGCAACAAAACTAATGAGACAAAACAGATGTGATATAATACTTGTAGTATATTAATATGGAAACTTCCCCATTTAGTATTTGTTAGTATTAGTAACTTAATTTCATTTTGATGTAAAGGGAATGGGCAAGAAATACAGTCATGAAAATGTATGAAATGATTTAAAAGAAGAAAGTGGCCCCTTGCATGATGTACGCTTAAAAAGCTGCTGGGAGCCACCAGATTACATTCTAGACCAATGTCCAGGGATGAGTTCTTAGTGATGAGTCCATAGTAGTGAAAACAGATTTTTTTATGCACAGTTATGATAAGGGATTAGATGTCACGAACAGTGGCAAACAAGGATTAGTTGTTGTAAAAAGCAGCAAACAGGGATTAGTGTTGGGAACGGTGAGTAACAGGGATTAGTTGTCATGAACGGTGAGTAACAGGGATTAGTTGCTATGAACGGTGAGTAACAGGGATTGGTTGTTATGAACAGTGAGTAACTGGGATTAGTTGTTGGGAACGGTGAGTAACAGGGATTAGTTGTTATGAACAGTGAGTAACTGGGATTAGTTGTTGGGAACGGTGAGTAACAGGGATTAGTTGTTGTGAACAGTGAGTAACTGGGATTAGTTGTAGTTAACAGTGGCAAATGTTTTGGTTGTTGTGAACAATGACAAACAGGAATTAGTTGTTGTGAATAATGGTAACCAGTGATTGGTTGTAGAAGACTATAAATGCAAGCAATTGGAGCTTTTACACACCAGTAGTGAGTCGATTGAGCCTGTATAACCAGTAGCTGTGACAGTTGGAAAGTGATATTAAATGCAGGAGAGTCACTAAAATCCTAACGTGACGTGTTTCGACTTTGCATGCCATAGATTTCGGACTTGCCTCTGTACAGATGTTGTGCACCATACATTGTTACAAACAGAATTAAACATTATACTGACATGTGCGAATGGGGTCGGTCACTTACACACTGCAAGCTCATCTTCCAACAACTGATCCTGATCTAAATCTTTTTCAGATCTTCCAGAATAGTTTTGACATGTCAGACTCTTGTCAAAGAAAGAAGAGACAGAAACGCAAATAACAAAAAACTTATAATAGTTCATCCTCTGAGACTGTTTCCTGCAAGCAAATGAAGTAGAAATGCCAACCTGGGTAAATACTATTTATCTACAGAATAGGACACATGGTTCCCACACCCAAAGCTGGAAAAAATATATTTCACAGCTTTCCTTGCATTCCACTGTTATCCTGCTGGGAAAGTAAGCAATAACCTGTCAGGGAAAGAATGCTTCAAATACCTGAACACACAGATGAGGCACAAAATAATCTTAAGCTTTGATCGTTCCATTTTTAGAGACTTGGCTACAGTAAACAGTTATTATTTACAGTATTTCCATGGAGACGCAGACAGTATCTGTAACAGAGAAACGTTTGTGGTCACTATAACTGACCAGATAAAATCATTACAAGCGTAAATAGAAGCAGGCAGTAGATATAAACAATATCTTATACCATATTTTCTTCTTTCAACATAAAAATCATTACTTTTATATTAAAAGGACTATTTGTAATAAAAAGTTATATTTGTACAAAAAATTACTTAATGCCTTTTCAGCAATTTTGCTAAGAATCACTACTATTGCTCTTTTCCAAAGTTGCATTAACCCAAGCTAAAAGTTTCAACAGAGATTTACAGAAAAAAGTCCTTGTGCAGCATGCTGGTTCCTCATGCATGTGTGAGTCAGTCTTTCCTGAGCCAAACAGAGATCTTTTAACATGTACACAGCACATGATGTTCCATCATTATGAGTCCAACATCCGTATAAAACAAGATCATGCGTAGGTCAACCAGGATGGGGAGCTCGACAACATGCTGAATAATGAAACATTATAGCAGGTAAGAGTGCTGTTGTGCTGGATATCAGCACGGTGTGAGTCAGCTGGTAGCACAAGCCCAGAGGCTGACTTTACTTTGCTACAAGAGTTCTATAAACAAGAAATTAACTTCAAGTAACTGTAATTTCAGAGTAAAGGATTAAATTAAACAAACTATTGATAGGACCAGACCTTTGGTTCTCATGGGTGAACCAGTTTACATACTTATCCTTATAATCACTGTTAAGGTGTTAGTGCTTTGTAGTGGGATACTCCTTAAGGCAATAGCTGATGGAGCAGAAAGTCATAGAAAATAAGACTCATACCCTGGTTTCATAACCAGTCACCTTTAAGAGATATGCCAAACAGGGCTGCACGATTAAATTATTTTTTTTTTTTTTATCACGCCACTATGATGTAGCCTTTAAAGCTCAGAGCATTTTAGCCATTATTTGTTTAGCTATTTTTTAAAACGTATAGAGCTCAGGATTGTGCTGTATAGAGTGACATGTCCTTTTTTTCAGCACAAAATAGGCAATATAATGAACAAAATTTTAGTTTATTAAAACCAACTTCCCCAAACACGACTGAGTGAAAAATTGGAAACTGGGTCACAAAGCCAAAGAAATAGCACAAATTCACACAATCATTTTTATAATAATATGGTCTTTTTATGAGTTATACGTTTTGGCAACTTCATTCATATGTTTTAAAAATTAAGTCAAATGTACCCTTTATAAAAGTAATGATGACTTTTGTTCAACCTGACATACTGTACTCGAAAACCCAAATACACAGTTTGAAGTATAAAGCCTCCATGTTTACACACTCCAGAAAGGCTTCTATATAAGCACATATATAAGAATGCTTGCCAAAATGTATTTATCAGTTCAAAATAATTTTAATAAATAAACAGATGTTTGAAATATTGAGAAACACTGGATAAATTCAGACTATCACTCACTCACCGTCTACACCGCTTTATCCTGTATTCGGGGCTGCTGCGGCCTGGAGCCTATTCCAGGAGAGACCTGGGGCACGAGGTGCGGTACACCATGGACAGGGTGTGCATCCATCGCAAGGCATAAATTCTATTTCGACTATGTGCATATTGACTAATTTGCGATTGAATAATTGCACAGGTCCATATCGTGATTAAAATTTTTATGCGATTAATTGTGCCACACTGGTAGACAGTTCGATCTTGGTTTATACGTACACAATTTCTTTCTGGCCAGATAACCCTATTTAAGTGCTGGATTAAAATCTGTTAGTTGAACTACATATAGAATATACATATAGAAGAGTGTAACAGGCCATAAAAACTTTGTGTCACCTGTACTAATGCATGTCACGGTAATGACCGTCATGGAACTAAACGGTTTGAGTGCAAGCTGCTTCCAAAAAAACGAATGAAGTTCCTTGAAGGTTAGACGTAAAGTGAAGAAATGAAAGCGGAATACACATAAACAAGAAAAACTGTTTCGGTATCATAAAGAATGTCGGTGCAAACATTGCACTAGATATCATTTACATATTGCACTACAATATCATTTATATTACTGATGTATATGACATTGCATTTACAGTAGACTTTATATTCCACTCAGCGTGGAACCTGAAACTGATTTTAAAGAAAGCGCAGACCCAGGAGCGGATTACCAGCTGAGGAGATGTATTTGACCCCTGCACGCAGAAGATTAAAAGGAAATACCTGTTTCCTATTATTCATTTCCATGTTTCATGACTTTTGCTTCTATTAGGTGGGTCTTTCTGACAGCCCGCAGTTTTCACTCTGCATAGTTCCACAATGCGGTTATAGATTTCCTACCTCTACCAACCTCACCAAGTTCCCCTTCTGACACAAAGAGCTGTCAAACCATAACCAGCTTTCAGGAAGAAATAAAAAGTGGCTTAGATACTGTACAAGCAGTGAGCTAAAAACAGAAACTCCACCAGCTGCCATGGTTAACAGGACCATGATAAGCACTACTGCAGCTCTGCAGATTCATGCTGGTGAGGAGTCAGTTAACAGACTCTTGTAATGTGTCTGCTCTTTAAAAAAAAAAAAAAAAGCGCATGGAGTATGGTTTTGAGGATGGAGCAGATTTGTCATATGTGAGAATTAATTATAACATGACTCATGTGGAGAGAGTGAGAGGTGTGAGTTTCCAAGCCTGCAACACACACCGATGTGAATCTGCAACTCATGGTTGCGAAAAAGAATGTCGCAGCTTTTGGTGGACTTTGTTTTGGTTCGGCCAGATGTGACGGTGTGGGACTCGCTAGCAGATGTTTTCAGTTATCCTGCATGGAAGCCAAACATGCAAGATATTCCCAGGCACCCCCGCGGGCATTCCTTTGACATTCTTGAATATGCTTCATCCTAATACCTCATAGTACTCTTACTTCTGCTTACATTATAGTCAAACGTATGGCAGGAAAATACTGATTTATTTATATAACGTCGAGTTCCTCTTTATAATGGAACCTGTTGATGCTTTCGCAGGCGTAAGTGTTACGCAAGCTCCGGCTCTTTGTTCGTTAATAGAGATAATTAGTCACTCGGGAATCATGACTGCATCAAGTTTGTCATATTTCTTTTCATGGCCTTCAGAACATTTCCTAGGTTCCTGTCACTGCAAGGAACTCGGCTGTGCCACGCGGATAGTCTGCCAAAATGATCGCACAGTGCCATTTCATATCAGAGATACACGTGAGATCTTCTCTCTCTCTTCATGAGAACCGTTCATGAGGACATTCATCATACCAAAGCACTACTGATTTCGCACATCCGAGAATGTGAGAAAGTGTTGCTGAAGAAAACGCTGCGTTTAAAGCTTTCTATAAGCATATGCTTCATTAATATTTCATCGAGGAAGGAGTCTCCAGTGTCAGTGCTCTGTAAGAGACAGACCACTTTGCATTTGGTGGTTTCTAGGCGACGTGACAAGCTGCATGTCAGAGTGACTTCAGAAAACAGAGACTAGAACTTGGAAAAGTGGAAATTACATTTATAATTGATGCTAAATTGTTCAGGGAGCATGCTGTTACTGAAAAATCATAAACCTTGGGGTGGTGAAAGTGATTCAGGGTCATGGCTCTCTCTCTGGTGTTGAATATTCTCCCTATTTTCATAAAAATGTCGCACAAACCCATCTTTGTACAGGTTGTTAGATGTTGTATAGCTTCCTATGAGAGTTCTGAACTTGATAGATAAACAACCAGGGATACTCAAAGAAAGGTAACTAAAGAACATCTAAAGGTTCTAAATTAATGAAAAGTGACAACGTGTGCGCCATGTGGATTTACCATAAAAGATAACGACTTATTAAAGTCCTTGTTAAATATAGGACACATCCCTTTAAGCGTGTAGAGATATGCACAATCGTCGCTGGCTTCCAGTGAATGGTTGCCTGTTTCTCTTCTCATTTTTTGTCCATTTTCCGATTCACTTCGCAGTTCCTCTATGATAATGTGGCCTCCGTGCCACCCGGCCACAACTGATATGCCAAAGTTCCCTTTTGATCACATCATCCCTTTACGAGTTTCAACACTTGGGTAAAATCAGCGTCAGCAGGGTTGATGCTTGCAACATCTTAATTGCACAGCGCTGCAAATTCTCAGAAAGTATCAGCAGACAAGTCAATTAAGTCTCCTTTCAGCTGTGCATCTCACGTCATGGAACTCTCGACGGCCGCACAACTCAACCGATTCATTAGCGCTGTCTGAAAATATTAAAGCTTAGACTTGAATCTGATTATGATAGCAGTGATAGTACTGTAGATCTCCTGAAGACGTTTTTCTTTACAGTCAACACTAAAGCTTAGCAACTCTTAGCGTGATTATCATTATCTAAAACGTTTCATGAACACATGATTTTGCCGTCAATTTTTACATTAAAGGTTTACAACCTTGGAAAACTCGAGGTTTTTAGAAGCCTGATATATTTTGCAACATGTCATCTAAACAAGGAACCTGTACTGGCAGACAGAGAAAGTCTTAACCCCAGTTAAGACTTTTCTCTGTCTGTGGAATGTGGTTATCAGATAGAGCCACATTTAAAATCATTACAAACATCTGAACTCTGATAATATCTGGAGAATCTTGCTGGATGGATGAACAGACGCCAGTCGCCACGCTTGGTTAATGTGGCCTTTTCCAGAACTGCATCTTGTGGGGTTTTTTTCTAAAGCCTGTCCATTGAGAAAGTTATTATTTCCATATTCCATTTTCAGCACGCTGTACTGTAGATGAAGATGAAAAGACAGTTGACTGATGATTCAAAATAAATACGGCCAAAAGTTGATGGGGACACCAATATCCCCCCCCTCTAATATTTACTCTAATATTTCACTGGACCAACTTTTGCTTTGATTACGGGCGTGGCATCGCTTTGATAAGCTTATGCAATGTCACAACATTCGTTTCCGTCCAGAGTCGCATTGCATTCATTACTCCAAGGTCTTGTACAGTATACTGATGGAGAGTCAGACCTCTGTATAAAGCCTTCTCCGGCACATCCCGAAGATTCTCACTGGGGTTAAGCTCTGGACTCAGTGGTGGCGCCAATCCATGCGTGAAAAAGATGTCTTATGTTCCCTTAACCACTCTTTCCCAATTTGAGCTCGATGAATCCTGGCATTATCATTCTTCCTCAAAGATGGCGGTTCAGCTCTATCGTTCCAGGTTTTTAATAATGCTCGTTTCAGTTCTTAACATAATTACAGTAGTTTCAGCAATCTCCATAGTTGTTTTCTTTTTTCTTGCTGCGGGGCAATAATTCCACCCTTCTGAAACATAGCAACATCTTTGCCACAACCACAGGAAATGTCTTAGTTAAATCCAGGTGGTGACGTTTTTTTGGGCTGGGCAGTGTATATGTGTCACTCTGTTGCATCAAAGTTGAAAGCACACAACTGCATAACTTGTAGCACTGATAAGATGCTGCAGCATTAAAGCTTACACAAAGCAAGCATCATGAAGCATCATTAAGGCTGAAGTGGAAGAACTCAAGTGTCCTGAACTCAACCCCCTGAACACTTTTAGGATGAACTGCAAAACCGACTGCACTCAGTTGACTTTATGGGAGCTGGTGATGTTGGTCCATATGCCAGTTCCGCTCAATATAGCTTTCTAATCAGACACGCCACCTCTGCACCTTCTGAATCATGCTCGTGAGCAGCACATGTCATCGGTCTATGCAAAAAAGTTGTGGTTGTTATAATCTACATATACATATAAAGTTAAAGGTCCCTCATGTGTGTGTGTGTGTGAAAAGTGTGCTGAAAGATCCCTCTGATTTACTGCATTTGTTCATACCTCAAACTCTCTTATTTTTCTCATCATCTTCTAAATGCACCTATTTTTCTATATATAGTAAATAAGCTACTGCTCAGCCACACCCCTCTAGAGAATAGTAGAGCAGAACAGCAAGCTGCGCGAAGGTCTTAATATATGAGGTCACAACAGGGGATAAAATCTGATTTGCTTGTGGGCAAAAATGGACAAAAAGCAGGGATTTATTTTGTTTAGGTTTGTTCACTCACACATGGGTAACCCATTTAAATATATAAAAATAAAAAGGTGACATTTGCATAATAGGTCCCATTAAAAAAAAAAGCTTATAGAATTTACATTTTGATTCCACTTGATTGACTTTAGTAACATTAACACAATTGCTTTTCATACATCCAACTATATTCGATCATGTATGTTCAAAGCCATGAATAAAATCAGAGCTCCACACTCTCTCATCTTAACTGAGGCTTGAACCCAGGTCACTCAAGTTCTGTAACATCCTCTGGAGATTTCGTGATGTAACCGGTTTCTGTTAATACTACGTAAAGTGATCAGTCCAACACTACGTAATACAATACATTTATTAGCAACCTGAGGAAGTTTACTTTAATATAAGCAACGAAACTACATTCTGATGAGATTTTATATGTAATATATTCTTACACATATTCTCAGTTCAAACACGGCCTCTGTTTCAATAGTTAATAAATTATTTGTAGACAGGAACATCTTAAACTCTTAAATTCTTCAAGAAATAAGTACAGATTTATTACATGAACACAATCCAACATTTCAAATATTAGCCTTGTTATTTAAATCAGTACAATGATATGAATTATAGAGCTTTTTTTATTCCTTATACTGACCAAACAAAGTAAGTAGAAGTTGGAAATACTTGCTTTGGAGTCATTGTAGAGTAGATAAAACCCATTCAATTTAAGTAACCAGACAAACCAGTTATTTGGTTTCAATACCATTTATCCTGTGTAGGGGCGCGGGGGGCCTGAAAGCCTATCCCATAGTACTAAGGCAGGTTGGCATCTTGGATTGTGTACATATGCATTACACTCACACAACCAGTCATACACTATTGGTAATATGGAAATACCAGTCTTTGGACTGTAGGAGGAAACCAAAGTACTGATTGGAAACCCACAAACACAAGGGGAACATGGAAACATAACTAGCATACACACACAGCAACTGGAGAGATTCAAACCACCAACCCTGGAGGTGTGAGGCAACAGTAATAATATATATTTTTAAACCAGCTGAACCAAAAAAAACTGGATAATAAAACCCAGTAACAAATATTATAATGATATGTAATATACTCCTGAGTTATGATTTCCACCATAAAAAACAGGAGACAATAACAAACTGTTATTTAGTTCACACTTACATGTATTTCTCCATCCATTTACATCCATTTAGGAACCTTTGTAGTCCAACGAGGGACCATGGAGACCAGTGGTGACCATTGTATTTATTCCCATTTTCACAATCATGGTAGGACCTCCTGCCAACATTCACTCACACATTTACACACTACGGGCAATTTGGGAACGCCCATTAGCCTAATCTGCATGTCTTTGGACAGTGGGAGGAAACCTACTAAGCATGGGGAGAACAGGCAAACATCATTTATCCATTTACATTTGGCCAAATCATGATATTGGTGCTAAAAATGTTCTCACCTACTCCATACCCTTTTTGAATTTAAATCTTTTAATGATCTTATTGTCATTCAGATGCAACTTGGCCAATTTAGATTTTACATGAAAAGACATAAACCTGAAAAAGTGCATTATTCTAAAATGCTAAATTGTTAAGATATTGCAACATGAATTTGACATGGTTACAGACACTACAGATTATTTACAGGTCATATGCTTCTAGAAGCTTACACCAATTTTAGTATCAATACTGCGATGGATTAGCACCCTGTCCAGGGTGTACCCCGCCTTGTGCCCCAAGTCTCCTGGGACCCCCCCTCTGAATACAGGATAAAATGGTCTATTGCTGAAAAATGGCCATGGCACATTTGTTAAGATATATAATAAATAATAATAATAATAAATCAGAACCAATACTGTGTTTTGGTGTTTCGATTACATTTATGCCATTTGGCAGACGCCCGCATGCAGAGTGACTTACAGTACATTTTTATCCTATTATACATCTTAGTAATTGAGGGGTAAGGGCCTTGCTCAAGGGTCCAACAGGGGCAACTTGGTAGTAGTGGTGGGGTTTGAACCTGGGACCTTCCGGAGTGTTGTCCAATGCATTAACCACTGCCGGTCTAAGTGAGTCTTAATCCAAGCATGAACCATCTTCAGTATTAGGAGATGTGTTATTGTTAATGTTATTGTTACTGTAATCCGAGTTCACTGCTGAAATTCACCAGTAGTGAGTTGGTAAAGCCAGCACATGTCAGATAAAGGCAGTCTTACCTCCACGACTTGGACGTAACTGGAAGGAAACCACCCGGTCTCTCCATCCTTCTCTCCTTCCCACCATCCTCCGGGCAGCGCGCGCGTGATGCGGATCAGCTCCCCGGGCTGGAAGCGCAATCCGCGCTCGTGCTGCTCGCCGCTGAACGCGTACAAACTCCGACACAGCGAGCCCGACATCGCAAACTAAAGTTTCCCAGCGAAAAAAAAAAGATCACTCCGCACACTCTTTCTCCTTTACTCCTTTTATAGGTTTTTTCTTCTTCTTCTTCTTCTCAGCTCCCGGTGTCCAGTGCCAGAGGAAACTGCGCTCCAGTGCAGCGGGATCCCGTACAGATGTGCTCCTCTGGCAGCTCGCGCGCGACAAAACCCCGAAACTCGATCCCTATTGGACATATAGAGCACTGCGCAGGGTGGGGAATCCACTGGCTGCGTCCCAAACCGCACACTACTCGATGGGTATAACACACAGACTACGCCACCTATGTGACAACCTTTGACACTTTTTAAAGCAGACATACAGCACGTGGTTCCTGGACGTTATTTCAGCTCAGATTTTTACATATCGTTTGGAGTGTAGTCCCATGACATAATAGAGCACTAGGCAGTAAATTACAGTGCCGTGAAAAAGTATTTGCCCCCGGCCCCTCTTTCTTTTTTTTTTGTTTGTTTACTCACTTAAATGATTCACATCATCAAACTAATCTTAATATCGCACAAAGATAGCCAGAGTAAATTCAAAATGCAGTTTTTAAATGATTGTTTCATTTAGTGTCTTTGATGGCTAAGGAGTTTGTAGAAATAGTTAAAAGGTTAACGCTGAAAATAATCTGATCAGCTTTAATGTAATCAATGTTAATATTATTTCAGGTTAAATCCCACGTACATGTCTGCCTGTCTTCCTGTACTGCAGAACTCTCTGCCTAACTCATTAATACAAAGAAATATAATTGTGAGAGGTTTTGCCATGTTTACGCTAAGCTGTACTTCTTTCATCGTCAGCCGAATACACTCCCTGTTCAGTAATCACAGTGATCACAGAGATCAGAAATCAGATAAAGGTTATGTTTTGTCTTGAAACTACTCCAGCAAGTTAAAATTCACTTATACCAGTTCAACACTGTTATTTCAGCGGTGAAAATATGAAGTAATACCAGTAAAAATATTCAGATTAGATTTTCAACTTGTTTACTGTATATTGGTGCAGGTTTTTGTTTACATTGAGCAAGTAGCTTATTAGCAGTGGCGGCTGGTGCAAAAAAAATTTTTTTTGGGGGGGGGGGTCGCAAACAAAATTAAAATGAAACTTTTCAATTTTTTATTTATATAGCGCGTTTAACAATTGACATTGTCTCAAAGCAGCTTTTAACTGCTTTAACTTTTAATACCCGCCTGTAAATAGGCATTTATCAGGTGATTAAGCATCATTACTACTAGTATAAAATAAAAACATGACTCGCATCGCATCCAGTCAGCAGCTCCGCTTGCTATGAGAAGTGCTGGAAAAGACTCATTGAGAATGGTCCAATCACATGAGCCCAAATTGATTCGCTAAGAACAAGAGTGGGAGGGTTCAGGGCGCACAGTGCTGCGACAGAGGATGATGTGACAAAATCCAATCCGAGCTCAGCCTCAGGTCACATGCTTTTCAAAAATGTACATGCCTACATAGACACTTGTTTGTCCGGCGCCCCGCATACACGAACACAAATGAATGTAATACAGTTAAGATTTTTTTTAATTGCAAATAAATTATATAAAGAAATACAGCGTAATATTGTGACTAAATTACTTTATTCATTATTAAAATAAATAACTATTATGTTAAATAATTACATGTTAAAGTAGCATTCTTCTCTGCCTAACTTTAAGGGGGGTGGCGCCCCTGTGCCCCGTATCGACCGGCCGCCACTGCTTATTAGTAGCCTATTTTAAAGTAGATTATTAAAACCGACACATAACTGTTCATAACATCGCTTTTACTCAACATTTTCATTTCGCTTATGATGCAGAAAAACGTCAGGTAGATATCTAAGTAATGCAAAAGTGCCATAAGTCTCCAGGCTCCAGGCCGCCCGTGACCCTGAATACAGGAATAAGCGGTATAGATGATGAGTGAGTGAGAGTGGGTAGTTTTGGGTCCCCCAATGTATGAATCATTAAAGGCACGGTGGTGTTGTGGTTAGCCTTGCACCTCCAAGGTCCTGGTTCGAGTCCCGCCCAGGCTCGATTCCTGTCTCTGTGTGCATAGAGTTTGCATGTTCTCCTGTGCTTGGTGGGTTTCCTCCCACAGTCCAAAGACCTTCAGTTAAGGATGATTGGCGTTCCCAAATTGCCTGTAGTAAGTGTGTGTGCCCTGCAATGGATTGGCACCCTGTCCAGGGTGTATACCCACATTGTGCCCTAAGTCTCCTGGGTGACCGTGAATACAGGATAAAGCGGTATAGATAATGAATGAAAGAGCGAGTTCAGACCATTGTACAGGCAAAATCTTAGTTTCATTTCTATACTGTAGATGGAAAAGAATTGTC
>JAAGKR010002409.1:42500-94899 GCA_011419295.1 Clarias macrocephalus
AACTTTTAGACTACACTTTCAGAGATATCCCCAACTCATCCAGATGAACCTCTAGAATGAGACCTTGAGGATTCGGATGCATGCACTTATGCTCTGCAGTGAAAGACTTCTTCCATGCTGGTCTCTTCTTTGACCCAGATACTTTATGGACATTGTGGTAAGGTGTGAATACACAAAAACATATATAGCGAAATTGTGCATGTATCTGGAGAGTTGAACAGTGTGTTCGAAAAGGGGGGAGATGTTCATTACCAGTTCCTGAAGCTTAATTAAACAACATGCGTCATGAGGTCCTAGTTCTGATTTTGTATTAGCTTTATTTTTAGCCTTAGATTTTTATTGCATATGTATTCTGTGTCAATGCATGACTGTTTATTTATTGTCAATTTCAGTGATAATTGTAGTAAAGTCTGTTAGAATTGAAGGGGGCACTGTTTTTCTGAGACTATGTAAACTTTCCCATGCCTTTATGCCCATAAAACAACGTTGCACTTCCTGGCTCCTATTACCCATATACAGATGAATATACATAAAAACAGCTCGTACATAACATAGGGAACCTGGCCAAAAACTCAAATATGCAAGTTAATGTAAATTTAATATGTTTATTTGAGGAGGCATGGTGGCTTAGGTTCGATTCCCGCCATGGGTCTGCATGCATGGAGTTTGAATGTTCTCCCTGTGTTTGGTGGGTTTCCTCCGGGTATTCCACAGTCCTAAAACTTGTGCTCTAATTCTCCTGTGCTAGGCTCCAGCCCCCTCTTGACCCTGACTGAAATACATGAAATTTACTTAAAGCAATTTGTATGACATACGTGTAACCTGTCCTGCATAAGCAAAGATTTTCTTTGTAATAAGGGGGGTTGTTTTATGGGCATAAAGGCATAGGAAAGTTTACATAATCTCAGAAATTATGCATTATCCTGCATTATCCTGTATAATGTATAAACGATGAGTGAGTGTTCATTTGAGAAAATCGTTGCTCGTGTTGTACAGGTTACACATATGTCATACAAATTGCTTTAAGTAAATTGCATGTATTTCAGTCAACACTTACAAATTCAGCCATTACAATGATTATACAATTATTTATTGTAATTCTGAGGTAATCTCTATGCCAAAAATATGCTTGAATGCTTCTATAGCCAATATAATGCTATAGTTAATTATTGTATTCCGGTGCTTCATTCAATCAGGCCCCCAGTGAAGGGGATTTTTTAATGCTTCAGCATACCAGGACATCTTGGATAATGCTATGCTTCCAACTTTGAGGCAACAGTTTGGGGAAGGCCCTTTTCTATTCCAACATGAAAGTGTCCCTGTGCACAAAGCAGGGACTATAAGGCCATGGTTTGATGAGTTTGGTGTGGAAGAACTTGACTGGCCCTCACAGAGCCCTGACCTCAACCCCACTGAGCACCTTTGGGATGAACTGGAATGGAGTTTGCGATTCAGGCCTTCTCATAAAACTTCAGCACCTGACCTCATAAATGTTCTACAGAATGAATGTCTACAAATTCCCACAGAAACCCTTTAAAATCTTGTGGACAGCCTTTCAACAAGAGTGAAAGCTGGTATAGCTGCAAAAAGGTGGACCTGCTCTATACTGTATGAAGTAAATGTATTTGGATATACTGGAACGCCATTGCAGTAATGTAGCAGCATGTTGTTGCTCCAGTAGGTGGCAGTGTTGTGTTAAGCTCTAACGCCGGGAACAACAACAACAAGAAGAAGAAAGAATGAGTAAGTAAGGTTTTGGAACAAGCGCGAGATTTTTGTAGAAACTTCTGAATTATTATCTAACATGCATGTAATAGAGATATTATTATGACGTGGTGGTAATGTACATATAGACGAGCGTAGACTGGCTGTAGAGGTTTGTTTTAGGCTTGTTTTAGGCTTGTTTTAGCTCTACACCCGGCATGTTGTTATCACGTGCTCATTTCCGTGTTTCTGCACCTACACAACACAGGTTGTTTTGGGGTTCTGTAGAGATCTGAAAACCTCACGGAGATGGAGTGCAGCGAGGCTCCGGTGTTCACCTTCGGCTTGATCGCTGATATTCAGTACGCCGATTTAAAGGACGGGCATAATTTCCACGGCACCCGGAAGCGTTACTACAGAAACAGCCTGCACCTGCTGAGGAACGCGATCAGGCACTGGAACGACGAGGAGCTGAAACCCGGCTTCATCCTGCAGCTCGGAGACATCATTGACGGCTTCAACAGCAGCCACGGGGCATCAGACGAAGCCCTGAACAAGGTGATGGATGAGTTCAGGGGCTGCTCTGCTCAGGTTCATCATGTCTGGGGCAACCATGAGTTCTACAACTTCACCAGGAGTGCCCTGTTCTCTTCTGCTCTCAACACTGAGGTCAAGGGAGACGAGGAGGATGAGAACACCATGGATGAGATCTACGCTTATCATTTCAGCCCCGCTCCCAAGTTCAGATTTGTTATCCTGGACGCCTATGATCTGAGTATCATCGGCCGGGAGAAGGCGTGTGAGAAGTACAGGCAGTCGTTTGACATCATCAGGGAGCACAATCCTAATGAGGAGCTGAATCAGCCTCCAGGTACCTGAGTCTGCCCTAAGCGTGATGAAGAAATCTTAGGCCTGAACATAAACCTAATCCATGCTTAATCCAGTTTTCTCAGATTTGCCAGAGGCTCATTGCTTGTACCGCCAGGGTTTGGGATTCGAATTTAAATTCATGGTATTTGGCAGATGCCCTTACTCAGAGCGCTCTCATTATACATCTGAGCAGTTGAGGGTTAAGGGCCTTGCTCAAGGGCTTAACAGTGTCAGCGCTGGACCTAATTTTGCCTTAGGTCAGTGTGCATAAGTGCACAAGTTCTCCTCTATTTGTTGTGGGTTTTCTACAGCTATCCAGATCCCCTCACAGACTAGGGCCATGCGTTGTATGTTGTTACTCTTTCAGCTGCTCTTGTTTGATCCGCACACAACTTGGCACAGGTTTTACACCTGATGCCACATTTCGATTCCATTTTTTTCCTAGACTGGCACTGCATCCAGTTGCATTGGGTATTGATTGACCCCGGGCCTTCCACATGTTCCACCAATATGCTGATTGGTAAATCCAAAATGCCCATAGTTTACAAGTTGGTGCGTACTTATGCCTTGCAGTTGGCTCCCGATTCAGGCTCCGTCACTGAGAGGAAAGAGAGAGAGAGCATTAATGCCACTGTAAGGATTTGAACTTGCAATCATTCTCTTAAAGAAGGGTGCTAATCTGTACCATTCATTGTCACTAGCGTCATTCTTTTAAATTTAGTAGTATTAAAAAATTTCAGCCTTTAGGTAAAGTTATAATACACCATATGTGAGGCTCAGCAACACTCAACAAGGTGTAGGGGAATGCTTTTCTTTTATACACCCACATCTTTTACAGCAGGCATGTGATTGATAATGACACATAGACATATCACATTTCAATAGCACTTGTAGGATGGGTCTTGATTGTGGTTTTAACAGCAGATTCATACCAGAAGTGTGTACTGGCTGGTTCCTGTTTTTACATACCAACTGTTCTCTGATGCTGATCTTAAACCTGGGTGTTTTCCCATCTGATGCAATTAAACAAGACTGCGACAAGAAAAACTTGCATCTGGGTAGCTTTGAGATTGTCATACTATTATGGGAATATATAATGTAACAGGAAGTTAGAAGAAGATGAAGCAAAAACATTGTAAGCAGTTGAAAACTAACTTAATTTTTTAAAACATATTATTAAGATTCCAGGACTGAAATGTGATCCAGCATGTTATAAGCACAACATTCTGGATATGTAACAGATTAGATGATCTATTTCAGTGTTGCAGTTACAGATTGTAAAGCATACAATTAAAGTATTTTAAGGTCTAAACCAGTTTATTGTTTTTGAAGTGGTGTATATAGCAAGCACTTTCTCCCCCCCAGGCTTATATCCGATGGACGGACGATTTGTGAAGTTCAACGGAGGATTTAGCCAAGAACAGCTCAACTGGCTGGATAAAGTGTTAACCAGTGCTGATGAGAAAGATGAAAAAGTCACGGTTGTGAGTAAGTATAGAGAATGGGCAGGGACATCATGGTGCTTTGCATTTTAGGTAATGATTGCTATGTTTTAGGATACACTTCTTCAAAAACAAATCACCATAGCGTGCATTATGTGAAAATTGCATGTAACATTCTTTACAGCTCAATGAAGTGCTAATTAAGTAAAGGAAACTAATGGGGTCGATTCTTACGAACGCAAGAATTGGTTGATAGACACACAGTATACAGTATATACAGTATCAGTGTGGGGGTTGCAGGTTTGCAGCTCAGCTGGTTGTATCACATATATGTGTTAACTAATATGTTTTGCACTGTTTATAAAAGATTGATACATGGACAGTGGACAGAGCAATCTTTATTTCCTGGACAAGTCCACATTCCTTTATTTAACTCTAAAACCAGCCACAATCTTGTACAAAGACCGTAACTTTTTACCTTCTTTTTCTTGCAGGTCACCTTCCCGTTCATCCCTTCTCCACTGACTCTGTATGTCTCGCATGGAACTTCGATGTCATTCTTTCTCTTCTGCAGTCTCACAAGAGCGTGGTGTGCTTCATGGCTGGACACGACCACGACGGAGGTTATTGTGTAGATCCGGTCGGTATTCATCACCTCACGGTTGAGGGGGTTATCGAGACGCCTCCAGACTGTGATGCTTTTGGCACTGTGTACGTCTATGAGGATAAGATGATCCTCAGAGGTAATGGGAGGATAAAGGACAGAGTGCTCATGTATCGATGAGGAAGGGGATATTTAGTATAAATAGTGTATATGTAGCAGAAATTTACTGCCTGGCCAAAAAAAAGGCCCACAATCTAATATTGTGTTTGACCATTAATAGCTTTGATTACAGTGCATAATTTAGTGCCCAATTCATGTGTGAAACCGGCTCCACATGCTCACAGAACAGCTCTTTAACAATTGTATTCCTGGAACATGCCTGTGCCATCAGGGAGGAATAAAATTATATATGTGATAACCTGGCCATTCAGTACTGAAATACTTTTACGGCATTTGACAGACGCTTTCATCCAGAGTGATGTACTGTATAAGTGCTTTAAAGTTTACATCATTAAATATATCCTTACAATGGTTCGCTAATTTACTAATTAGAATTATCATCAGTTAAACAAAACATTGTTGGGGTGTACTTAGTATTGCCCACATGATTTTTTTCATATAACGTTTCTGAGTCTTGACCTGACCATCAGACTCAACCCTACATCATAACGTTACCTCCAGAGGCTTGTAAAATGGCCACTATGCATGATGGGCGCGTCACTTCATGTGCTTCCTTCTTACCCTGACATGCCCATCGCTCTGGAATACAGTCTGGATTTATCAGACATTTTTTGCTCCACAGTCCAATCTTTATGCTCCCTAGCAAACTGGGGCCTTTTATTTTTTAAATAACCCTCACTAACCAGTGGTTTTCTTATGGCCACACAGCTGTTTAGTCCCAATCCTGGGAGGTCCCATCACACTGTGTATTTTTTCACAATTCTTTTTAATTAGTGCTGTAAACTTTAATAACACTTATTGTGATTTAAACTGTGATACATAAATGTGTAAAAGCTTTTATTTCTATTTTTTGTGTAAAAACTATATAAATCATCATCTTATTATTAGGAAAATACAGTGCTGTGAAAAAATATTTGCCACTACAAGTAAGAAATTTAACTCTGCTTTGTAAAAAAAAAATGTGGGTAACCGCAATTCATTCATGATTTAGCAAGGAGGGGCAAGTTTGGAAAACTTTTTCCCCTGAAATCATCATTTAAAACCTGCATTTTGTATTTACGCAGGTTATCTTTGTGTAGTATTAAAATTAGTTTGATGATCTGAGTTATTTAAATGTGACAGATATGAAAAAAAAAAATCAGGAAGGGGCAAATACTTTTTCACAGCACTGTACAATATCAGACAAACAACAATGTAGATTTTTTTTTACCATGCCATTATTTATTTAACAAAAAAGCCAACAAAAAAAATCTGTTCCTTTATGACTTTCAGTCTCTTGCATGGTTTTGGCCCATTCTTCTTTACAGCATTGCTTCAGTTCATTGAGGATTTTGGCCATTTGCTTATGCACATCTCTCTTAAGGTCCCACCACAGCAATTCAGTTGGGTTGAGGTCTGGACTTTGACTAGGGCATTCCAAAACCTTGATTGGTTTATTTTTCAGCCATTCTGACATAGACTTATTGGTCTATAAGTCTTCAGATTCAGATCATTGTCCTGTTGCATGACTGAATTTCGACCAAGCTTTAGCTGTCAGACAGATTTCCTCACACTTGCTCTTAGAATACTCTGCTATACAGAGGAGTTCATGGTCGACTCAATGACTGCAACATGCCCAGATCCTGTGGATGCAAAACAAGCCCAAATCATCACCCTTCCGCTGCTGTGCTTGACAGTGCGTATGAAGTCTTTCTGCTGAAATACTGTTTGGTTTTTGCCAAACATGGAGCTGGACATTAAGGCCAAACAACTCCACTTTATCATCTGTCCATAGGACATTGTTCCAGAGGTCTTGTGGTTTGTTCAGACGCAATTTTGAAAACCTCAGTCATGCCTCCATGTTCTTTTTAGACAGAAGAGGTTTTCTCAATCTTTCTTTCAACCCTTTCAAGCACCCTTGGGGCGAATATGCTGGGACGTTCACTCCTGTGAAGATTGGCAACTGTCTTGAATGCTTTCCATTTTTGAATAATCTTTCTCACTGTAGAATGTTGAACTCCAAATTGTTTGGAAATGGTTTTATAACCCTTTCCAGATTTATATGCAGCAACAGTTGCTTCTCTAAGACCATTGGTTATGTCTTTTCCTGTTGGCATTGTGATAACACACACATGAATGCTCCAGCAAAAAGACCAGCAAACTGCCAAAACTTCTGCTTTTAAGGAGGTCTGCACACCTGCTGACGATCAATTAATCAAGGGCTAATGATTAGCTGCACCTGGTCTCAACTTAGCTTCTTAAATCCCATGGAAGCAGAAAGCGGTACTTACTAGTGACCTCATGTCTTTTATCCTTCTTGACCTCATTTGTGTTAACTAAATAATGAGACAGTAAAAAACACAAAAACATATTATTAGTCTTGATGATTTGTGTTAACACATGACTGTGTGTAACTTAAATGTACCATGTAATATTCAAACATATTTATTTAGGCTAACAGCAAATGATGGCAGAAATGATCACGTTAAGAGGATGTTTCCCAATATTTATTTAGCACCTTAAATGATATTTAAAAAACATACAATTAATTAAATTATTGACAAACATTACATATATATCTGACTTTGCGGATAATACCTCTAATAGATTATTTTATATTGTTTTCTTATATACTCTATTTTGATTATATGATTGTACCAATATGATTTGTGTTATTAATTATGCAGCACTATTTTTTAATGATGCACTTTCATCAAGCGTCTAAGTGATCTCTAAGTTGACTGTTCAGTATTATGTTTTCAGTTTTTAATTGTAGTTGTTTTCTTTGCTTGATGCAGGTCCGTCTGAAATTATGTTTTTTTTTCTGGCCAGGCAATGTATATTTCTGTATACAATATTTATTTAACTGACATCAAATCACATATTTAACTGACATCAAATATATTGTAAATATATTTATTGTGCAGGAAAAAATACAAACATATATTTTTATAGGTGTGAATATCGAATTATGTGAATAATACACAAAACAAAATAGAACACTTTATTCAAATATTTTAATAAAATAAAAATATCTACATGAGTTCATGTGTATTTACTGATTATGAATTTTGTTTGCAAATTTTTGGTATTAAGGGAAAAATAACTTCATTATTCGAAGTCACCAGCTTGCATCTTGATCTGGACTTCAATAGCTTTTCTTTAATTAAGAAACAAAACAGTTTATTAGTTGGCTATTATATATTGGCTATAAATTATTATAATTTATTTATTATAAAATAAAATTATGGGATGGTGTAATTTCATGATTTTCTTTGTAGTAATTTAAGATGTTCATTATTATGTTGTTATTACTATGTTGTGAAAATATAAACAGGTTCCTTTTGTAAATTGTAGCAACCATAAACAATTATTAATTCAACAATCTCTCTTCTGTATATGAAAACAAATAAGCCAAAAGTAAAAACTTTCATGGTGGAAAACATACAAAAAAACGCACAGAGTCTCTTTCTATATTTGTTAAATAAACATATTCGTACGGAAAGCTATACCATAAGCCTCAGATTATATTAAACCTTGGAAATGAGCTGCAATACAAATAAAGGAAACACTGTAATGATGGATAAATAAAGATAGAGAGTACTTTATTAACTCCAAAGTGGAATTGTATCAATAAGGACATTACCACACTTATGTTTTCAAACATAAAAAAATAAATCATTTTTCTTAATTTGATCTAAAAACCAGTTTTTTTAATAAAACAAAACAAAACAAACATTTGCAGTTCATGCATTCATAACTAGTTTAACTTGTGATGTCTCTGTCTTTAACTAAGTTACAGATAATGCAGAATGACAGTAAATAGTTCTTGCCAAAGTAAAGAGTGTCAGATCATGTCACTGTACTCTGGGATTATTTTGTTTACTTTGGCTTCCTGTTATTGGCATGAACTGTTTCTGTTGCTAAAGCCCAGAAAATCTCCAGAATATCTCTTGAAAATAATAAATTTAAGTTTTAATTACAACCACTTTCATTTCTGATGCTAAGATCACTTGCAACTTGGATCACTTGGTTATAACCAGCCCTAGTTCCTATTATTGTTCTATCATGCCCTTATTAAGGGCACTTTTGCAGAGGTATCATTGCATTATAATTTTTGTTCCAATATTTAATCATTCCAGGCGATTTGAGAAAACATATAAACTTTTCGCAATTCAATTTTTAAAACTACGAAGGACGACAAGTCAAACTGGGACTTCTGAATACAGAACACAGTTCTGAGAATAAAAACTCCTTTTAACTCACTTTATAATCCCCAGCTACACTAATGCACTTATCCCAGCGTTTCACTAGTGCTTGGATATCATCAAGGTAGAAAGTTTTCTCAGTACACCAGAGGCATGATCAGACACCAGAGCCTTGATCAGCTTCATGTCTGAAACGCTGGCCTCCAAGGAACTCCTGACATAGCCAAAACATGTGGAAATGGCCTGGGGTAATGTATATCCCAGTTGAATTCCAGTAATATACAAGTGGTATTTGTGAATGATTGTATACCCGTACAAATAAACAGTGAATTGCTTGCTGTCCTGCTGTATACATTTATCTTGTGCTTTTTATAGAACCTACATTAATTTACTATACATGCCAGTTACATCCATGCAGCATTTGTTTCTGTCAAAACGCCACCCAATCCCAGTTCTTTTTTTATGGCTGTTTTTCATTGTGTGCACAACTGAAGTATAAACTCACTCCAATCAATTAAACCTGCACCCTCCTCCCTTTTATACATCAATTGTTTGTAGGGAAATTATACTCATGAATAAGCTGTTTTAACTGTAATCTTGTCTGTATACTGTATATACTGTAGCCCTAATCTGACTATTCCTGACTCCCATGAACGCATCCTGTGTAAAAATGGAATGGTTCTCAGGTAACTCGGTCCACAACTGAAATTGAGTGAATGACAAGAAGTCACATGGTTGTGTAGTAGCCAAAACAGAAAGTTTTTGCATATTTCTGCATGCAGTTTTCACCTCAGGTAAGTAGCTAGTCACACAAACGGCTCATGCTGGAAGTTTAGAAAAGACAGTAATGGTTTTTCTATATGTAGATTTGTTTAAAATATAGCTCTAGGTAGGTACCTGTCAGTGGAGGTGATTATGTGACCCAGTGGAAAGCGAGGCAAAGTGGATTGTTTTTCTATAACAATGTGTGTCATTGTTTTAATTCCACCTATACCACAGCAAATTGCTATGAGACAATGTAGTTTCTGTTCTGTGTACAATCTGTGTACAATGCCATTTTTACATGTGGTTGTGATGCATACAAAAGAGAAAGGAGTTTAGGTCCAGGAAAACCTGTCGTTTTCTTAATTACATAAAGTATAAAATAACAATAGCGGCATGGTGGCGCAATGGTTAGCACAGAGGTCTTAGACCTTCAGAGACGATGGTTCGATTCCCACAGCTGTTCTGGTTTCCCCCCCGACAGTCCAAAGACATGCAGATTATATATATATATAAGGTTTAAAACTGTAACAGAGTAAGTGGAAAATGTAATATCTTAATGATATTTCTAAAATCGTGATACTTATAGAATCGCAATTTTGATCGAATCGGCACTAAGGTACAGTGAGAATATCGTATCGGGAGGTGACTAGTGATTTCCCATCCCTGCCACTCAGCATACAGCATCACCAGTATACTAATTACCGGTCTGGTTTTTACCTTTGGTTTTATGCTTTAATGATTCATAGATCACTGTGTGGCTTAACAGATAAAAAAAAATTCTGAAACTGGTCAGGTATAGGTATGAGAGGCAGAAAAGTCCTTCAGGAAGCCTGGAGAACTATTCCTCAAGATTAAGTCAGAAATACAAGTCTGGCTCTCACGCACATTCTCATTCAACCTATACCGCTTTATCCTGTTTACAGGGTCGCGGGAGCCTGGAGCCTATCCCAGGAGACTTCGGGCACGAGGCGGGATACACCCTGGACTGTGTGCCAATCCATTGCAATGCATACACACACTTACACTGGCTCTTTGGAAGCAAAATATGATGAAATGTGGGGTGGCTCCAGACTTTTGCCTGGTATAATAACAGCAAACACTGGACAGTGGTTAAAAAAAAAACATATCGGTGCCCTTTTACTGTAGTGCATGCTCCTGACACGCACCTTGTGCTCCCAGGCTGAAATGGTTAGAGACAATGAGTGAGAGTGAATGACTGAGAGTGTGTGTCCAATTGCGACTACTCAAGGCATATTGGAGGGCGTCACACACACACACACTGGTGCAGGATGAGCCACACGGGCTGTTAAGACCTTTATTTTGAAGTGGCATTTCTAAGTCGCTCTCGCTCTCTGCCCACTCCACTCATCTTATCATTAAAACACCGAGCAGCTCAAATGGAGCTGGTTTAACCTTCTGTCCTTCTTCCTCAAGCCTGAGCTGATTTATGCGGGATCTACCCGAGTAACATACACCTGCTTGGAATATCGCTGAAGTCTACTCGACTGATCTTTTTTTTTTTTTTTTTGCCTTAGCTCTGTACACACACACACACACACACACACACACACACACACATATATATATACATACACACACTGAGCAATGGCGACTCCCAGTCCTAGCACTAACTCCTCAACTTCATGCAGTAGCATGAGCTCGGCAGGATCTCCGCTGCAGCATCACCCAATGCAGACTCAACACCTCAGCGCCATGAGCAGCGTTCAGGGTAATGTCTCTCCTTTCTTTCTTTCTTTTTTTTATTTTATAATAAATGCCCCGTAGAATAATAAATAATAATAAAACTACCACCGTTTGTCTATTGCTGTTGCTGCTTGCATAATCACGGTTAGCTCCTGTCATTGCGTCCACAGCAAACGTACAGCGCTAACGCTAGCTTATCGCACCTCGGCTAGCCGTCTGGCTAAATGATTATAGGCCTTAGCCGGAGGGCTAAACGCTAGCCAGCTAGTTTATTTCCCCCATACAGTTCCCTGAGGTATATGTTTATAAGACATACGAATAGAAACGAAACACCGAAATTGTCGCAGCGGTTGCGAAAAAGTCAGTGTAAAGATAGTACAGTTCAGTCAGTAATTTCTTTAGCCTTTAGCAAATGAAGCTAGCTGGCTAACTGGCGTAAACACTGCACCGTGCTCCGGTCACATTCATACTCATGTCAGTATGTGTTTCTGTATTAGTGATCCTCATTTGAAACGGAATTGATGTGTTTTTGAAAAGAAATACATAAATTAAGATTCAAAGGAGAACCGTTAATTGCGTTTTGGTTACTGAACAGATATGTGTGTGTGTTTTACAGTTTATCTTGACAGGCAAATAACAGAATTATCCATGAGTATTGGGGAATGTTCTAGAAAAGGGGCTCTTTCTGGGTTGTGTGTGTGTCAGATATACATACAGTATATTCAGCATGTATATTCATACAAGGTTCAAGGGTTAGATTCCTGCCTCGAGCCTCTGGTGTGTGTATGGAATTTGCATGTTCTCCCCATGCTTAGTGGGTTTCCTCCTGTTGCTCCTGTTTCCTCCCACAGTCCAGAGGCATGCTTAGATTAGGTTAATCACTCTTCCCAAGTTGCCTGCAGTGCGTGTGTGCACATGTGCGCATGTGTCCTGCGATGGGTTGGCGCCCTGTCCAGGGTATACCTCGCTTCATGGCCAAATTTCCTTGGATAAGTTCCAGGTGCCCCCCCCCCGCGACTCTGTACAGGATAAGCATATACTTCAGTATGAAGTTGGTCTCCCTTTTGCAGCTATAACAGCTTCCGCTCTTCTTGGAAGGCTCTCTTTGGAGTGTTTGTGTGGGAATTTGTGTCCATTCATTCTGTAGAGCAGTTATAAGGTCAGGCACTGATGTTGGACAAGATTGGCTTGCAATCCCTGGTTTCAGTTCATCCCAAAGGTGCAAGTTCTTCCACACCGAGCTCATCAAACCCTGTCTTTATAATTCTTGCTTTGTGCACTGGGACCACAGTCATGTTGGAATAGAAAAGGGCCGTCCACAAACCGTTGCCACAAAGTTGGAAGCATAACATTGTCCAAGATGTCCTGGTATGCTGAAGCATTAAAATTCTGATTGAACCAGCTGAATTCCAAATTTAACAGGTTTGTCCAAGTACTTTTGTCCATACTGTGGTTATATAAAACACCTATCAGCCATAACATTAAGATCACTCAAAGGTGAATAGCATTGATTATCCCATTGCAGTGGCAACTTGAAGTGGGTTATATATATGGTAGGCATCGAGTGAACATTTTGTCCCTAAAGTCGATGTGTTGGAAGCAGAAAAAAAATGAACAAACGGAAGGATTCGAGCGACTTACAAGGGCCAAATTGTGATGGCTATAGGTCTGGGTCACATCAACTCCAAAACTGTAGCTCTTGTGAGATGTTCTCTGTTTGCAGTGGTGGGGACGTACCAAAAACATGGTCCAATTGAAGGAAAAGCGGTTACAGGGTCATGGGCGGCCAGGGGTCACTGATGCATATGGGGAGCAAAGGCTGGCCCGTGTAGTCCGTTGCAATATAAGAGCTACTGTAGGTCATATTGCTGAAAAAGATCCGGTTGTTGTTTCTTATAGAAATGTGTCAGAACACAGTGCAGAACAAAGCAGTTTGTTTTGGATGAGGTGGCATATCTGTAGACCGGTCAGGGTGTTCATGCTGACTCGTTACCATCGCCAAAGCACCTCCAACGGGCACATGAGCATTAGGACTGGGCCACGGAACCATGAAAAAAAAAGTGAGCTGGTCTGATGAATCATGTTTTATTCATGTGGACAGCCGGGTGACTTGCTTACCTCGGGAACGGCATCACTATGGGAAATGGGTGGACAGCGGAGGCAGTGTAATGCTTTGGGTAATGTTCTACCTGGAAATCTTGGTTCTTGTGATTCATGAGGATGTTAAAACTTGCACCATTGTCAAACTGAACTCTCAAATCCTCTTTGAAATTCCCCTTTGCTGCAGCTGATGGTCTTGCACTGCATGGCTTGTCTTCAAATTTTGTTTCTCCTTTTTTTAAGCTTGATCCATCTGTGCAGACTGCTTTTGTAAATTTTGTCATCTCTGTAAACATTCTGTATCGCAGTGGGAGACCATCAACTGTGACAAAAGAGGTGTGTTTCAAAGAGAATTTGAGAGTTGGGTTCAACTATAGTGCAAATACATAGCTTGTGATGGAGGCCAAATTGAGCAGTACATTTATATAGAGGAGGAGTTATGCTACTAACATGCAATTTGAATGAGTTGTGCCCAGTTTTGAGTTACTTTCAGTACAGCCTTTCTAGTTTTCTTAATGTATTCAATCTCAATCTCATTTGTCTCCTTTAAAACTATAAATGGTTTTGAAACGTTCATTTATTGATAAATAAAGAAGGGGCAAATCGGTGTGATTTAAGAAAGTAAAAAAACTGTTGGACATAGTTAATAGCAGTTATAACAATTGTATAACTTTATCTATACCTAATAAGCTTCATGTTTGCACCACCCAGTTGCGGATCCCTTTCCTATAAAACTGGAATGTTCCGATGTGTTTTATTTGTAACAGTTAATCTACCAGTAAAAAACAGTAAATCTACCAATTGACTTAATTTGTGTTGTGATGATAATCATGCACAGCAAAGGTTAACTTGAAGCTGTGATTTTTACTCTAGCTTCTGGTAAAGTTTTGTTACCTGTAGAGATGCGTCGATAACTGTTCCCCCAAAAACAGCACAACATTGCAGCACTTTTCCTAGGTTACTAACAAGAGCTTTTATTTATTTATTTATTTATTTAGGTAAAATAAAATCCATTTTAACAATGAAAATGCAACATGGTGGGCGAACGCCATGACATGCTTCATGTGTGATGCAAGCTTTTTGAGCTACTGCACAAATGTCATTTGGGTAAGAATAAATCATGTAATAGCTATGATTAATGTGAGAATGCACCCCTCTCCCCAGAGAACTTTCGGGTCAAATCACTTGATAAACTTATACATTTTGTAATGCACGCATATACTTTCACATTTCATGGCATTTTTTGTCCTGCTTATTTTGCTCTTCTTAATTTCTGAACACCTCAGTGAGTGCTATAGAGGCTGGTAATGTGACAAGGATACAATTGCTGCTGAAGACTGTAGAGTATATGCATCTATTTACATCCTTGTTATTCATAGATTTATTACTAGGCAAGCTACATTTATAGTTACATCATCTGTGATGTTCAGAAACGTCTTGCATCTTTATCAAAGCTGCCTTTCTCTGTGAGCAGGCATTGAATTATGATTATGTTGGACCTGTTTTAAAATAGTGGATGAAATGATATACAGTACACAGTTTTCACAGTCACGTCACAAGTCTCGTGACATTGTTGTCAGCACCACTGCCATCTTCACTTGGAAATCACTACCCCTGAATGACAGGTTTAGGAGAGGCAGTGCTTTTTTTTTTATTTTGAGGCTGCTACATTGTTGAATGTGGCAATGTTGAAAGTGAACGTGGATTGCTGTGATGTTATAATGCTGGTTATTCCAAGGAAACACAATTTACACAAAGCACACCGCTCCTGCATCACATCACAGGACCCTACTCATGCAAACGTTCTGTTCACGTCATGTCTGAAATCAATGACAACGTAAAGAAACAAATACACACTCACTGGACACTTTATTAGATGCCCCTCTATAACTGCTTGTTAATGCCAATAACATGGGAGCACCTCAATGCATTTAGGCATGTATACATAGTGAAGCTCTGATGAAGTTCAAACTATTGCAGTGTCGTTATTTTAACAATATTGTGCAACTTCAGCAGATTTTCACCTTGTATTGCTTTATAGCATTAGCATTAAATAAATATATACTCGTACTGCTCAAGACTCATACTGCTCTCAAGCACAACTTGGGCAATATGATGTAATGAACTGAATTTTATGTCATTTTAACCAAATATGTAGACATGACTTAACTAAAAATGTAAAATAAAAAAATGGGTTGGAAAGGCAAAGAAATAGCACAGATTCATAAGATAAGGTGTTTTATGGTTGGTTATTATTACCAGTAATAATAATAATACACACATTTTAGTACTGCATTTTTGTGATGAAACTAATGATAACTTCGGTTCTACTTGACATATCAGAAAACCGAAATCCACAGTGTGATGTCTGAAACCTCCTTGTTAACACACAATTTTTTTTTTTTTTTAATTGGTCCAGTTCACAGCAGCCTGTTCACTGGGTGAAACTGTGTTTCTCTACAGAGCATGTGCTGCATTTCTTGCCTCTCAGTACATCGCTCTGGCGCTACTGCTCCTGTACCTGTCTGTTCTGCTAGTGTGAGAGAGAACTGTCCACTACTAATTAATTGATCGAAGATGGAAAGATTTTTAATATAATAGGCTGGTCGTCAGTATACTCAATATGGAAAACACTGCCCTGCAAATGTGACTATTGCGCATGTGCACATCACGATGTCGATGCTGAAACAATGTATCATGCATCCCTAGTTCAAATCGAGCAAAAGGTGATTTAATTAGCATAAATCCAACATAGAACAACTTTAAAGCGCTCACTTTATGACCACAGGATAACACACCTTATCGAAGTTAAAATCACCTCAAACTTGTTTCTTGGACATTTCAGTGAGTTTGATGTACTCAAACGGTCAGCAGATCTCAGTCCAATAGAGCACCTTTGGGATGTGGTGGAACTGGAGCAACTACAAATCTGCAGCAAATGCATTCTGCTGTTGTGTCGATACAGACCAGAATCTCTACGAAATGTTTTCAAGCTCCTTTTTCAATCTATGCAATGAAGAATTAAGGCGAAGGGGGGCCAAACCTGTACTAGCAAGGTGTACCTAATGAAGTGGTCAGTAAGCAAATATATTTTTTCACTAATGCACATTAGTCTAAAAGGTGGTTATCATTAAAAATGTAACCAGGCACATTTCTGCTTTTCTGCATGTTTATTTATTTAAATTAATTATGATTTCTTACTTCACACTTCTGAGTTTGTATCGAGAGAGACAGATTCTAAATGCAACTGAAATCAACTTCCTTTTCCCAAATCAAACCTTTTATTTGCTTAATCACAAGCAGTAATGTGATAAAGTCACACACCTAACCACAGTACGGCTAAGCAGCTGTTTTGGTTCCTTAAAAAAGTAAACAGAGCAGCCATTCAGCTTAATGTATAGGTGATTCATTTGCTATATGTGTATAATAGTTATTATTATATTATATATAACGTACAGCTCAGACGAGTGTGTGTTCGCACCTTGATTTTTGCAGAACAACCATAGACAGTGTGCAGACTGCACACATGCTCTGAACACAAAATCCACATTGTCTTCAATTTACATCTGAATTGAAGAGGAACTCAATTCAGATTCAGTTGACCCCGGTTACTGTATTTTGCCTGAAACTAGCAACAAATCCATTTAACCACCTTAGCTAGCTATCTCGGTCTGTAAGGCTTATTTACAATGGGTGTTCAAGTCAAACAGGGACTTTTGATTCTGCAGAATCAACAACACTGTTATGAGAGCAAAGTTTTTTCAGTATGATAAAGCCATGATTCTACATCCAGCATCATGTGTGAAACGCTGGCGTCTTAATAGCCCAAACATGTGAAAAAGCCTCAGAGTAAGGTCAGCACTATACAGGGGATGTGGTAATAACACACATTCCCTGTATGTGTGTTATTACACAATTTCGCTCGAAGACGAAATTCTGTCATGTGCAAGTGGTGTTGGTGAATCATTGTGTGTACAGTCCCCAAGGACAGATGTGTCTCTTCCACAAGATGCCCACAAGTTATCTGTCGATGTTCAAAGATCAGGCGGTCTACTCGCCGAACTTTACCGAGAACGATTGTTATATAGGATGTACTGCATTCTTTAAAACGTTTACACCATTCAAATGTGTTGCTGTTCTACTGAATTGCATTATCATACTGTAAAAAGGTCAATCGAGTTTACGCCTTCATTTAGGAGTTTGACTTGAATGGCCCACGTGGAGAAAGTTAAGGTGCAGTTGCTTCCATGGTATGACTGAGTTTGCAAAAATGCAGCTCACAGCCACTGGCATGGAAGTTTGCTCGTATATGAATGACCTCATATGAGAGCTATGTATATGCAGTAGCAAGCGTAAAGACTAATACCGTGTCTGATGGTTTCCTTTTTCTTTGATTGAAAGTGTTGAAAGTTGAAGTGATGAAGAGCTGCAGCTGTTTTATGTTCTCTCATTTCTCTTAAGTGATTAACACTCACTTGTGGTCACACACGCGCGCGCACACACACTAATGCTTGCACTTGCACCATTTAGTATAAATTATCCATTTTAATTTCAACAATATGAAATCAAGCCACAAGAACATAAGATGATATAAAGATGAAAGAATAAATACTTTTTCAGTTTTTTCTTATGTCCAAAAGATCTTATAAACACATGAGGAGGAGTGGTTTTGTTACATTTTTAAGGTGGTTATTATGTTAGACCAGTGTACAGTATATGTATTGTTTGTTTGCTCGTTTATTCATTCATTTATTTATGTATCTATTTTTACAGAGTCTAACACTTGCTGGAGGTGTCAGAATGAAACAGGTATTGTCCTTTTCTTTGACTTTTTACTCTTATTCTGTTAGTTTGACTTTAGCGCTTTGGATTTTTAACTTGGTTTTATAACAATGCTCCATTTTTATTTTTGCAAAATAATGCGAATAGAAATATCTATAGGCATGAGGCAGAAAAAGATCTAGCATAAAAAAAGAATCGTGTCCACGTGGCCACGTTGATTTAGACGGGAAGGTATTGGACACACCTACTGGGATATTTCTGGTCTCAAACGTAAAGCCCGTTATAGACTCCAGGAATTTTGACTGTGTAGCATTAACATTAGCAGCAGGGATTTTAAAAAGCTTACACAGATACATATCCAGGAAAATGTTTCACCAAGCCATTTTCCTAAAATGAATTGACGAAGTGCTACAGTTGAATATTTACATCTGATACATCTGAATATTTCATTCACACCGTTCTCACTTTTCTCCAAAGCTGTGCTAAATAAATCCTTCCTGCAGTTCCAGATGTTTTCTTCACACTCTTGTTTTTTTTTCTTTTTTTCTGCTGCAGGGTTTCAGATAAATCTTTCTGGTGCTCCCCAAAGTAAGTGTCCTTTTTTCCTTTGTTTGACACAAGATTATTTAGGTTACTTATTATTCAGTTATTACAGAATTATAAATGGAGTAAGCCAGGTTTATGCAAAATAAGGGGGAAAAATGTCTTTAAACTCAATGTAGTGCTGAATGCCATTAAACACAGGATGATTTAATTATTTAATTATATTTAATTTATATAATGGGCATTATAAGAGAATTACATCAATTACTACTAATAAAATCAAATAATTTTAACTAAAGTGCAGAGAAGAACAACGCAAATAAATCAGTGCCAGATTTAAATGCGAGGCAAAATCGGGGATCTGTTCGAGAAAGCAGGATTTTCAAGGTGAATTCAGTTCAAATTTATTTGCATAGAATTTGAAACAATAAACTTTTTCACAAAGCTTTGCAGAAATACAAATTCTGGATGCACAGTACTGTGCAAAAAGACTTAAGCCGCCCCACATTTCTTCATATTTTTCTTCCAAAGATTAAAAAAAATTTTTTTTATGTAGTTTCCGGAATAGTTCTCCAGGCTTCCTGAAGGATGTTTTTGGCTTTCATTTTTAGTCCAGTTCCTGGACCTGACCAGCTTCAGAGGAATGTTTTTTGTTTAAGTCACACAGTGACCTATGAATCATTCAGTCATACAGTAAAAACATAGAACTTGAGGAATAAAGCAGAGACAAACAGGTGCAGATAATGACAGGTGATCAGGCTGGTGATTAGTATACTGGTGATACTGAATGATGAGTGGTTGGAACAGGCGAGAGGGGAAATGAGGCTGTTGCTGATTGTTACATAAACAACCAATTTTTTTATCTTATCTTTAGGCACTTCGCAGCCTGTTGCAGTAAAACATTGGTTCCCATTTTTGAAATTTAATTTAATTTAATCAATTTGATTTAATATGAAGTCATGAGGGGTGGCTCAAGGCTTTTGCACAATACTGTATATTTATAATTTTAAGAAATGTATTGATTTATAGCTTTATCAGTTTCTGCCTAATGAGGAAACAGGAGATGACAGTGGCAAGGAAAAACCTTGAGAGGAACCAGACTTAAAAGGGAATCCATCCTCATCTGTGTCATACCAGATAGCACAACCATTCTGCTCTCTGGTCAAAAGCGCACTTAAACCTATTTAACAGGAAATGTTTTCAGTCAAAATGAATTCCAGTTAGCTGAAGTGACCAAGCCGTCATGTTGAAACTGTATCATATGCGCATATGATACAGTTTGAACATGACGGCTTGGTCACTTCAGCTGCCTGGAATTCATCTTGACTAAAAACATCTCCCAAGCCAGGCTTAGTCAGGCTTTTCTTTTTAGTCACTAGTATCTACTGTCATCAGCAGTGAGCATTCTCCATGGAATGAGAACTTCAACCAGAAGTTTACATTCAGAAGTTGGCTTATATATATATATTCCAGTTACAAGGATTAGATGAAATTCATATCAAGTAAAATTTATCAAGATAAATTATGATCTGTAAACTTGGTAAAAAAAAATAATAAAAAAACTTAACACAAAACAGCAGTTTAGGTCAGTTGAAGCCTGACCTCCTGCGTGGTACGGTATTTGAGCAGGAGAGGCTGCCCACTGTGTTTAATTGTGTTATTTATCTGATTCAGAGGTTTGACTGATTTGTCCTGGATTATATTTAGGAGTCTATGATTGAAACTCCTTTCCATGTATGAGGGGGTGTTCAAGTCAAACCAGGGCTTGTGAGTGAAGGCGTTAAACTAATATTTGCAGACTTAAAGCACAGTATGGCAATGAGACTCTTAGTTGCTGCCAAAAATTAGAATTGTGTAAGCTTTTTAAAGAAGGCTGTTCACCAATGAATGACGATCATGTCCGTGGTGGCTTGAAGCCCATTTCAGTCGTGAACATTCAGTGATAGGAATGCCTGACTTTTGCATATCTTGCTGAAGAGACTGTACACACAATCATTCAAAAACGCCACTTCCACATGACAGGAACTTGCAGTTATTGCCACATCCTCCATGCAGCCCTGACCGCCCTCCAAGTCACTTCCTCATGTTCAGCCATTAAATTAGTTCCTGGGGGGCCAGCGTTTCAGGAAGTCAGATCATGTCTTCAGCGTACTGAGAAAAAGTTTCTACCTTGATAGTATCCAAGCATTAGTGAAACACTGGCATTAGTGTAGCAGGGGATTATATAGAGAAATAAAGGGAGTTTTTAATTGATAACCGTATTCTGTTTTTCTGTGCAATCAAAAGTCCTGCTTTTACTTGAACGGCCCTCGCAGATGTTATAGATCATGTCTTAAGGCGGAGTGTTAATGGTTCTCGTTCTCAGGTAAACGCAAAGCACTGAAGCTAAACTTTGCTAATCCTCCGATTAAACCGAACGCAAGGCTCCCCATCGCGTCAGCCAACCCTTCCTTCCATAACCCACACATGTAAGTGAGGCAGAAATCATTTTCATTCATCCAAGGGTTCACCATCATCTTTTGTTGATCATTGTTGTTTTTGTGATGTGCGTACACTTGCGCTGACACAGAGAGAGACTGCGCAATCACAGCATCGAGTCATGTGGGAAGCTGAAGATTTCTCCCGAGCAGCACTGGGACTTCACTGCCGAAGATTTGAAGGACCTGGGCGAGATCGGTCGAGGAGCCTATGGCTCAGTCAACAAAATGGTTCATAAGCCCAGTGGTCAGATCATGGCTGTTAAGGTAGGTGTTTTTTGTTGATTCGTTCATTATACAGTCAAACTTTGGATTGCGAGTGTAATGCGTTCTGGAAACGTTCTTGTAATATAAAGCACTCGTATATCAAAGCGAATGTCACCATAGGAAATGATGGAAACTTGGACGATTCATTCCACAACACCAAAATATTCATATAAAAATGATTAATACAAAAAGTATATAAAGTAAAAAAAAGTATGGAGTAAAAATAAAACAAATTAACCTGCACTTTACCTTCGAAAATAATCATAGCTGGTGTGAGGGAGATGAGAGAGAGAAGGAGGAGTAGTAGTAGGGGGGGTTATTGTGTAGAATGACACACACACACACACACACACACACACACACACACACACACACACACACACACACACACACACACACACACACACACTTTCTCTCTCTCGTTAATGGAATCACTTCTGTTTGGCTCACAGGAAACTTTCTTTTTGTGCAGCTATAGTAAACAGTACACACGCACACAGATGTTAACTTTACATATATGCTGAATATGGGAGACGGATACCCACAATCCTCCAGCGCTAGAGATGGAGAAGAACCATTGGCTCGTTAATGATCACGTGACGCTCAGCAGACAAAGCGTATATGTACTACAGTGCTCGTGTATGGAGACCTTGCTCATTTATCAAGTTAAAATTTATGAAAAACTTTTGCCCATCTTGCAAAACAATCGCAGACCAAGTTACTCGCAAATCCAAGTTTTTACTGTGTGGACAATTTACTGGAAATCAGAAGTCTTGAAAGAAATATTTTCTGCAATAAATGAGGAAAGTGTTACATGTAGGTGTTGTGTGATGCTCACGTGTTTGTGTTGCAGAGGATTCGTTCCACTGTTGATGAAAAAGAACAAAAGCAGCTGCTCATGGATTTAGACGTGGTTATGAGGAGTAGCGACTGTCCCTATATCGTCCAGTTTTATGGGGCTCTGTTCAGAGAGGTGAGCAAATTAATCATAAACTATACATTTTGCACTCACAGACTGTCAGGTGAAAATGTTGGAAGTGATGATCACTTGTATACAGTATTAATAACCCCTTTGATCTTCAAGATAACTCTCTATGAATGCAATATTTGGGAAGAAGCCAGTTTAATCCTCTGCCAGCAGGTCGAGGAAGTGTGATGTGCGAGGTAGGAGTGTTTATTAAACCAAACCAGAATGCACAGAAAAGGGAAATCGAGCAAGCAGGGACTCTGAACCAAAACTATAAGAGGGCTTGACATTTCACTGAGGAAAAATAACTATAAGTCAACCTGGACATAACTTTAGATTTGATTAGGATTTGTTTTTAAAGCACATTAAAAACACTTACTGAGCTCTTTTTTTAAAAGGACATTTATACAATACTTTTAGGACCATTAGACTACTGTAAGTAGGGCTTCCATTAAGCCTTAATTGTTTTTTACAACATTCTTTTGAGATTCTGGTCCATGTTGACATGTACTTGCATTCACTCTGACAAAAAAGTGGTATCAGGGCAATCCTACAAGTATTGTGTGCGTGCTGATGGAGAGTACCGATACCGGTACCTGTCATTGATACAGAGCACAAGGTGAACAGAACTTTTTGAGAATGTTTCACATCTGAAGTATATCAAATACAAATGCTATGGCTTTACTAGTACATGAAACCTGAACCTGATCGTCTTGTAAAGCAACTTCTGAAGTGCTTTGTCACACACTTTGCTAATGTTCACATTACCAGCCTGAAATGACTCAATTCTTTAATGTGAGACGGATCAGATTTTTTTTTTACTGTCTGAAAACGCAAATCCGATGTTTTTCAGTTCAGATCTGTGTCACTTTCCTATGGGGCAGTGGTAGCTCAAACGGACTACTGTTGACCCTATGGGCGAGGCGATTAACAATGTCTGCTCCAGGAGATGACAATGATGTCAATCAGCACTGGCAGTGCACTGGTTTTATAGCAGCACTAGCAATAGTTACTAAAACAGTGCAGAGGCATCTGGCATTCCTCCTTTTTCTGGACCTTAACAATTACTGGACCATCCTCCAGAGCAAAACCGCAAGTGCATCTTTGGTAAAATCACATCCTTTGTTTGAAATGAATGAGTGTTGGCACAAACTCATGACGTGTTTTAACTGAGATGGCACAAGTAAAGTCGTCTCCATGTGCGCATGCATGCCAGCACTTAAGTCAGTTAAAAATCACTTTAATTAATGTTAACCATCTGACATGCAAATCTGATCCTGACAAAATGTAATGAGTAATGTGGCTTGTAATGTGAACATAGCCTTAATCAAGTCAATCTTTTGTTTTGTTTCCAGCGTGAGGAAAATATATTTTATTAAATGCTGCTATTCTTACTGGACAAGCCATATGCTATATCTGTCGGACAATTTTACAAGTAGACGGACACGGTATCTGATACCTGAAACTAATATCAGTATCAGGGCATCCCTGTTGACATGATTCCATCATGCCCTTCTGTAGATTTTTCAGCTGCCCTATGATGTCTGTGAATCCTTAGTTCCACCACTTCCCAGTGCTGGTCTATGGAATCAGATCTGTGAACAGAGAAGAAAATTTTACTTATTTTGATGTTCATGAAGGCTGTTTAAAATTACTTTTGCTTTGTGACATGCTGCATTATCATGCTGAAAGTAGCCATGAGAAGATGCAGTAGGAAAACTGTGGGTATAAATCAATAATTGTCGTAAGAAGATGGGAAAATTGTGGCTATGAAGCGATGATTGTTTTGCATTACCAGGCCCAAAGTATGCCAAGAACACATTTCTCACACCGTTAAAGCACCTCCCCCAGCCTGGACTGGTGACACTGGGCAGGTTGGATGCATGGATTTATGCCTCAGCAGAACTTGAGGTTCATTAGACCAGGCTACATTTTTCCAGTCATTATGTGTCCAGTTTGGGTGACCAACTTTAGACTTCTGTCCTGGTCTGAGCGTGACCGGTTAGTCTTCTGCTGTCATAGCCCATCTGTCTCAAGATTCAACATTTAGTGCATTCTGAGAATCTTTTCCCCGCGGCACAATGGTACAGAATGGCTTTCTGATTTACTGTAGCCTTTCTGTCGGCTTGAACCAGTCTGGTCCGCCCCTGTATCTTCAACAAGCCATTTACATTCTGAATACACTCTAGAGACAGTATTGTGTGAAAATCCCAGGAGATGAGCATTTATAAAAATACTCAAGACCCCAACAATCGTGCCACAGTCACAATCACTAAGATCACATTTTCTGCCCATTCTGATGGTTTATACTGTATCTTACATGATTTAATGGACTGTTGCTGCCACATGATTCTCAGATTAGATTCATTGCATGAATGAGCGGGTGTTCAGATTTTCCTAAAAGTGTGCTTAGTACGTACAGTATATAAACTGAGGCAGTTCTCATTAAAGTGTTTTCATTCATCTGTATTATGCAATATCGAGCAGTTCATTCCCACTGGTGATTAAACCCTCTACTCTACAATCAATTAAAGATTTTTTTTTTCCTTCAAAAAAATCATGTTGCTTTACTGTGGGCTGTGTTTACTGGAAGTATGCACGGAAAAATGCAGTTTTTCATTTAAAGCTAGTTTAGTTTTCTGTAAACTATTCAACTATTTAAAATATTCATCACCCAAGAATGTGATCACATCACCGTGTGTACTTCGAAACATGAAACTCTGGGTTGGGCGGGAAATGATTGATTTGTTCTGTTCATTGAGAGCTGTCCTGTGAAAGTTTTATCAGAGATTACACGAATACATTTTATTAAAACCTGAGAAACTGTGACTTGGTTTAACTGATATTTTTACACTACATATTTTATCAGCTTCTCATGTACACTGTAAGGAATGAGCATTTTATACTTTGAGTACAAGGTTGGGAAACACAAGCACTTTTTTTATCCTGGACAAAATGTGAATGACTGGAGGAATTAAGGGATTTTTCTGTTTTACTACATATTAGTTTTAATGATTTAAAATTTAATGATGGATGTTTTTGAGTACTAATTATCAGAAGTCAAGATTCTCTGAATTGTTTGATGAAATCTACCCAAAAAAGTCACATCTCTTCAAAACGTGATAGTAAATGAACATGGCTCTCCGAGAGCCTGTTAAGCCCCATTTACACTGCAGGTCTCGATGCCCAATTCTGATTTTCCTGACCGTCTGTTTACACGTTCTTTCAACTATGACCCATATCCGATTCACGTGTTTACACTTGCCATACCGTCTGAAACGTTGCGCATACTTAAAGGGTTCTTGCACTACACACTAGCCAAGATGGACGAAGGCGAAATATGCTTGATGCTAGCTCTGCGATATATGCAAAGTTCGTGAAACGGAGGAGGAGGAAAAGGGCCATCATTGCAGCCTGCGCATATGCTTCATTTATTGTGTCCTCAACCATTCAGAGGAATGTCTGGGTGCGAGACGTGTCGGGGTCGCTCTCTGGTGGCTTGCAACAGGTGTGGGCTACCGCACACTGGCGTATCTGTTTGGGATGAGCAGCGCATCGGTGTGCCCGAAGAAGTCGCAGTTTTAATGACATACAGAACGCAGTGCCTCAGAAAATCTGATTTGACTGTTTACATGACAATCACATTAGCACACATCTGATTTATATCTGATTTATTTCTACATATGAAGGAGGCCTGAAACCGATCTCGAAATATCGGAATGCAGGTTTTTTTCCTGTTTACACGGACATAGAAATGATCCGATATGTGTCGCATATGAGCAAAAAATCGTAATTGGGTCACATTTAACTGACAGTAGCTTTAGAGTTCACCTTAAGCATTTTAGATATAAATTATGTGCCGTAGACGTTGGTGGGGGTAGATTCAGTTATGGCTCGCGATTCTTTTGTGTGCAAATTCACATAAACTCCAAAATACATTTTTTAAAACTATTTTTACGATTATAAAAGAGATGAACTGGACGATCAACCAGTGACCAGCTTCTGAGTGGTGCAACAGAGACTCATTTTTATAGAGCCACATTATCAAAAATCCGATCTGCCATCAAACTCTGAGTAAATTAGTCTAAAAACCACTCATTACACATGCTTACACCAGTCTCTTTTTGTCCTGAAAATCTCATGCGTTAGAAGCCCTGCGTGTCTGCTTTAAAAACCCAGAGTTTGTAGCCACTGTCCCAAGCCCCGTGCTCACAAAACAAGTTGGGTTTTAAGGCTGTGGGGGCATTTTAGGTGGTAAAACGGCACAGTTTTTCTTTCTTTATTTATTTATTTGATAATCTTTCAGATGGTACACTTTCTGAACTATTTATACATTTTCATCCTGTGTGGTAGGGGTGAAATATTTGCCAAGTTTCTTTACTAATTAAATATGGAGGATAATATAACAGGAGTATTTGATGCTCAATAAAACATTAGTTTTTTTCCTTAACTTAATTTCAAGCTAAATGCTATAAAACGTTTATATTTTATATTATATTTTAAGTTAGAAAACATTTAGTCAGTCATTAAACTTTTTTTTATGTTTGAAATTGTAACAAAAGCAGGGAAAATGTAATATCAGATTGGGATATTTATAAAATGCACAAATTATTTACATATTACTGGAAACTTGTATTTATAAAATATCAGATCACATCACCACTCAGTACGATATTATCACGATAACTAGGTGCTAATTCAAGTTAAATTGCGATTCTAGAATTATCCTGATATCAATGTATCAGGTGGTGCCTGGTGATTCCCATAATGTGCAGATAGAATCTCCAAGAAAGCATGAGCATGTCCCTGCGTGCCATGTTTAATCATAACCCCTCTCTCTGCATCACGACTGGGATTGCAAATTTTGCACATTTTTCTTAAATGATCTATGATACAATCCCGAAAAAAAAAAAGTAAGACAAATTAATGAAGCCTAGATAGGTTAAGCAAACAGAATAATAATTTTATAAAAGATTAACATAACTGATTCATGATCCGTCGAATTCCTCCCCATGGTTCAGTTCTGCTGCTGATTTTTTGTGTGCACTAATTACCATTTTGCTTGTTTATACTCTCACAGGTGCACATTCACAAGGTCTTTGCTCATCAAGGTTGCCAAATCACACTGTAACACAATGGTTAATGCTGAAAACCTGCCCAAATAATATCAGTTCTTGAACTTGCACTGTAGCTCAACTAATTTTTCACAAACATTATTTCACAAAAATAAATCTCATTTTGATTAAAAGCCCAAGACACATTTTTAGAGCCAAAGGTATCCCAGTTTCTAATCTGGCATCACTACCCACTCCACTTTTCACAGTCTGATTGGCCCTTTCTTTCCCAGAAAATAAGTATTTTCTTTCTTTTAACAATAGTGAATGAAGAAATAGCTTGTGAGCTTTTTGATCCATTACACTTTGAAGCTGTTGAAAATACTCCTATAGGTTTTACGAGTATTTTATGTCATGGTAGTCGGCAAAAAGTCACTCGTTTCTGTCCTGGCAAATGGCACTTTCTCTGTATTTTAGGAGTCTTAATAGATACGTGAGCTATAGCACATTTATTTTTGTTAAACAAACAATACCTTTTAATAAAACTTATAGGTAATTTTTGTTTACATTTACGGCTTCTTAATGGCACTTAAAGATTAATAATTTCCATCCTTGATCCCAACACAAATATTCAAACACACTTCTCAGCAGAATGAGCATTATATTTTCTGTGTAATATTCTGCTTTTATGCAGCCTTTGTCTAGCTTCTGTATACAAACTCTGAAGGGTGTTTTCCGGTTTTTGTCTCTTTGACAGGGTGACTGCTGGATATGTATGGAACTTATGTCTACCTCGTTTGACAAATTCTACAAATATGTATATTGCTCATTAGATGATGTCATTCCAGAGGAAATATTAGGCAAAATTACATTAGCGGTAAGTGTGTCTTGCTTTGTGTTTTTATATCTTGTGTCAATACCGCTATTTTAGGATTCTTAATCTTGGTCTCAAATTTATTCCAGACTGTGAAAGCACTGAATCACTTGAAAGAAAACTTGAAAATAATCCACAGAGGTGAGTGTTTACAGTCTCCTTATGAGTATAATGCAAAAATGACTGACTTTATGATTGAAATTTGAAGAATAAATATAAATGTGACAGCTATGCAACAAATTGTATGGTTAATGTGTGCTGCAATTAAAGTGCAAGGAACCAGGGAGTCTGCACTTCTAAATTTTTGCCTGATTAAAATGACTTATCAGGGAAAGTTGTTAAAAAAAAAAATCTTAACAGCTAGGTGACTTTCAGCATTTAGCTGGAGTTCTTTGCTTGTGCCACTAGATGGAGCTATCTGATCAGTAAACTGACCTGCGGTGAAATAAAAAAGCCTGACTTGTACAGTGAAATGACATTAATAAACATTTTCTAGAGTAGACTGAAGGAGGGACTTTCTTAGTGTCTATTGCTTTTCTACTGCAGTAATCTTTTAGTTTATATTATTATTATTATTATTATTATTATTCTGTTGTTACTTTATGGTTATTTTGGAGTGAGTAGATTTTTTATAAACATGCTTCATATTCACAATTTGTAGACATCAAACCCTCCAACATTCTCCTGGATAGAAATGGCAACATAAAGCTGTGCGACTTTGGGATCAGTGGACAGCTGGTTGACTCGATAGCCAAGACTAGAGATGCTGGATGCAGACCTTACATGGCCGTGAGTCAGCAAATTGTCATTCGCGTCGCGTTTTAATAAAGCTTTTTGTGATTGTAACACCATAAATGAATGATTGGGTATACATAACCTCGTTAACATTTATTGCATTGTAATAAACATGTTCAAGAAAAATAGACAATTATGGGTTGCTATGATGAGCGTCCTGAGGTGTTTTATTCCTCTTATATTACACAAATTTATCAACGATTACATTTTTTGATTAAAAAATTGACAATTAGTTTGCTACATTTATAGTATACTTGAATTTCTTAAAAATTTTACTGTGAGATCATTATTATAAACATGTACTTTGCCCTAATAGGGCTGCTGTTATAGAAAATTATTCTGACCAATCACATTTAAGGATTCAGTAGCACTCTGGTATAACTAGTCTTGTATTTGTATTATTTGACAAAATGTTCATCTTGATATGATCAACACTAACATTTTTTTTTTCCTTCCCCCTCATACAGCCTGAAAGAATAGACCCTAGCGCTTCTAGGCAAGGCTACGATGTGCGCTCGGATGTTTGGAGTTTGGGAATTACGCTGGTGAGTGAAAGTGCACACTTAACTTGTGTTTCATAAGGACTGAGCGTATGAAATTAGGATATTAAGTCTTGCATGATTCTTTTCTGCTCCTTCAGTACGAGCTGGCTACAGGCCGCTTCCCCTACCCCAAGTGGAACAGTGTGTTTGATCAGCTGACACAGGTGGTGAAAGGAGACCCGCCTCAACTGAGCAACTCAGAGGAGAGGCAGTTTTCTCCCAAATTCATCAACTTTGTCAATCTCTGGTGAGTTTTCCAGCTTTTTTTTGTTGTTTACACCGTATACAAATTTAACACTGCAGTACAACAAGTGCAGGATATGAACGACTGTTTGTTTTTCTTAGCCTTACGAAGGACGAGTCGAAAAGGCCAAAGTACAGGGAGCTTTTGGTAAATATGTCTTATGTCCACTGTTGCACTGAATGTCTTTCTATCTGTCTGTTTCTATATACACATGTATTTGCATGCACATCGATCAGCCATATGTACATCATTTATTATCAACTATACACAAGTAAACCGGTGACAGGATTATGGGCACCCAAGGCTCACCCATATCCAAAGAAAGTGCACCATAAGACCCAGTGCACCACAGCTCGCTGTGCATGGGGCCCAGCAGGCAAAGAGATGAGGGCTATCCAGCCTCCAAACTCCCCAGATCCCAATTCGATCGAGCATCCACAGCCACCACCCACAGGCCCCTCAGGCAAGATCTCCCCCTAGTGGCACAAGGGTGGTTTTAATGTTAATTGTTTAAAGGTTATGGCTGATCAGTGTATGTATATGTACAAAAAAAAGTACAAGTGTGTGTGTGTGTGTGTGTGTGTGTTTTTTTTTCTTGACAGTTAGCCAAATTTTATGTATTTCTGTGCACACTATTTGTATACCTAGTGTCATGGTATTTATATTTACTTTAATTAAATCCACTTGGGAAATGAGAGATCTTAATATTTTTACATTTCTTTGTTTTCTTTCTCCCGTCCTGTAGAAGCACCCGTTCATTCTAATGTATGAGGAGCGTGTGGTGGATGTCGCCGGATACGTGTGTAAAATTCTGGATGAAATCCCCGCATCCCCAAGCTCTCCCATGTACGTCGACTGATAGCGTGTACGTTACCCGAATGCAATGTAACACGGCAGCCGTCTTGGCGCACCGCATTGTCCCGTTTCACGGTTCCACACTGCTTTTAAGGATCGACACTCCCAAAACATTGTGTGCAATAAAGATCGGCTTTTCATCTTCAAAACCATTTGCGTATCGGTCTGTAAAACAAGCTAGAACAATAAGATGAATAAGAACAATAATAATTTTATTTGAGTTGTGATATTTATTTTAATGCCACATGTAAATGTTTCGCTGAGCGCATTATAGAAAATTAGAACAAGACTTGAATATCCATTCAAGACACACTTCATGTTCACGGGAAACGTGATCATCTACTTGAAAGCGATAAACAGCAAGAACAAGAAATTGTTGAAACGACAGGTCACGTCGATATTCACCTAGAACGAAAAAACGCCTACCATGTTGTATACCGTATAACATTTCTGTGATAGGGTGTGTCATTTAGAGCAATATCTGTAGGTGTAAAGCACAGTTTAATCGTGGTCTCGCTTTCCAAAAGAGCGTACGGAAGTATTGTTGTTCGTCGAAGAATCCGTTCAAAATGGTCGGATCATTTCTTTTAGATGTTTCGCGCCGCACAGCGCGGTCTTTTTGGAATTCCGGCATTTCATCGGAATGCTTTCTGTGACATGTTAACTTTGTGTAAAAGACACAGATGACACTTAGATGCAGTCTTGTACCATTTAAGAGATCAGTTGGTAGGTTGAAAGAGTTTTAAAAAAATACATTTAAAAAATACACTACCACCAACAACAACAACCAACAAAAAAAAGAGTCATCCTTAAAGTAGTTTTGTATAAATATGCAACTTTAACTCACCAGATTGTATTGGAAGAATATAAGAAGGAAAATCTCCTGCTAATATAGTGTACACTCTTGCAGACATGTCTCTCTTACTGTAAATGTAAAACAGTTGCGGTCCCAAAATCCGTAACGCTACTTTATATTTTTGCCACATTTCCTGAAATTGGTTCCGACATCTTGGCTTGTGTATGCTTTTCTGAAAGATGTTCAAATATCACTGTTTAGGTTACTCACTTTAAAAGAAATGTACAACACTTTGCCAAAGCAGTCTTTTACTAACTGACATAATAGGACGACTGAAATATGACACTAGATTGAGAGTTGGTGGAAAGGATTTGTGTGTGTGTGTGTGTGTGTGTGTGTGTGTGTGTGTGTGTGTGTGTGTGTGTGTGTGTGTGTGTGTGTGTGTGTGAGTGAGAGAGAGAGAGAGAGAAATAGAGCTCATCTGACACACTTAAGATTAAAATGCATCGCTGACCTAAGAATGCTTAACTATACATCCTTTTTACGGGCGTACCTTAATAAAGAGAATCCCAGTTTAAAAAAAAAAAAGAAAAGAAAAAAATCTTTCGACTGTACAAAATGGCATCGAGCTAGAATATTTAATGTTAGAAGGGAAATTATGGATTTTATGTAATGTTATATTGTATCGGTATAAAGAGTGGGAAAATATCTTCAAGAAATGTTCACACTGTGAAAAGATTTTAAGTGTATACATTGTGAACAGCAATCTGTAAAAATAAATTGTAATTAGAGGATATGCAGGGATATTGCCTTATGTCTGCTTTTGGAGATATTAACCTCTGATGGTCTGAGCTATTTGTCTTCTTCACTTCACATATTTAAAGGATATTGACAAAAAATCTTAGTGTTCTTGTAGTAATGATGAGAGCTAAGTATCTGCCTGCAGGTCAGTTGTGAAAAGGCTAGGATGTGATTGTGACCTTATTGAGCTATTTTTTTTCTTTCTGTAAGGTCTGGAAACAAATGGACTGAATGCTAGAATAAATCCTATGAATTAGCCTCTGCTGGTGTTCTGGCTGTTTGTGTGGGAGAATAAACACACATTGCTGGGGTGTGGGGTCAACATCGGTTATTCTCCAAGAGAATTTTTTTTCTACATCCCCAAAATATGGCGGTATTTCATTGACAAATTCTCTGTATGACCAAGTGTTTGTCTGCCTTTTTGCGGTGCATTTCTGAAGGCCATTGTTCATAGAATAAGCCGTGAACCCACTTTGCTCCTGATCTGGTTAATCACTTACTGATGAACAATTAACAAAGAAGCCTGAAGTCTATGACTAAAACAACTGGTTGTGCCTTTAAGGGAAAATAATCAACGACTGGGCTCCTTGACATTAAGTAGAGGGCTATTACTAATTAATGTTTTTCTAGTTAAGTAATATCACACGAGAGGGCATGCTGTTGTACTCCAACTGCACAAATGCCATTTATTACTAACATATGTATATATAATTATGATTTGTTTGTTTAATTTCAGTTAATTTGATCCTCCAACACACATCCTTCCTTGACTACTGGAGCTGGTGACTTATGGTATAATTAACAAGGGTTAAAGTATCTTTAAGTTCTTACCAGTAAGTACTATTTGGACAAAAAGAATTCCAAAAAAACTAGTGTACTATGTAGGGTGTGTAATCTTTTGTCCCATACACCAAGTAGTGCCCTGGATCAGGAGTTAAAGAGGGATTTGTGATTCAGCCTTGTGTCAGAAGGTAGTTAGCGTTCTTCTGTAGTTCACAATAGCCGTGCATTAGAACGTGGACCATCCAGAGGCAATACAAAATGACGAAGAAGCATTTACTAAAGAGATGGTCTTGTTTAAGATGACAATGTTATCAGATGTTTTCATGCCGAAACTACTTGTGTGATTGGTTTTGAAAGAGGGTTTTGGCAAGCAGCAGCTCTCTCCTCAGTACTGAGGACTGATTTAAAAACTGCATTTTGTATTTACTCGGATTGTCTTTGTATAATATTAAAATTAGTTTGATGATCTCAGTAAATCAGTTGTGACAATTTAGGCAAAAATAAAAAATAAAATAAAAATCAGCAACCAGAGTAATAATTAAAATTTTTTACAGCACTGTACATCACCACTTGTGGAATGCCTCATCCAATCAGCTTGCACAGTCAGAGCTAACTGTTGTATTATAATATGACTTGTTGCTCTATGGCTTGTCTGTTTTATTATTCTTGCACCATAGCAATGTGTCAATGTTAATGTTTCTTATTTATCACAGAGCCGTACATCATACATTTTATCCATTGGGGATTAATGTTGTAAAACATCCATAAACCAGATACAATAGTATGAATTATGGTAAAGCATCTATAAATAGTCATTACATCATAATTGGAGGCCTTCCTATAGACTCTTGTTAGCTGTTACAACAGAATCAATATTGTATTAAAAATAATATACTGATTTGTCTTGCTTCCATTATTTATAAAAATGCCACCAAAACGTTCTGACCAGTCCGAGATAAACAATGCTGCAGTATAACTGTATAAAGGCCTACGACGACTAAGAACAGCTAAGATTTCCATCAATGCACAGTTCATAAGGTTGGTACAATAGACTTCAGATTAAAACTATAATGAATTCAGAAATGTCTCGGACACTCAATTTCCTGTTTGGGCTTTTTGATTATTTACCCTCACCATCCACTTTATTGAGAACACCAGCACATCTATGCAGTTATGTAATCAGCCAATCATATTGTAGCAGCACAATGCATAATGTAATGCAGATACTGGTCAAGAGCTTCAGGTAATGTTCACATCAAATATCAATATGAAGAAAAGTGTGATTGATCTCAGTGCCTTGGACCATGGTGTGCTTCTTGGTTGATTAAGTTCAGGTCTTATGCTGCTGCCACATGTTTGGCTGATTGGATAACTGCAAGGTTGTATGGGTATTCATAATAAAGTGAACAATGAGTGTAGTATAGATGTATAATTTTATAATATATGATATTTATATTTATAAATTATTATATAATTATCTCATGTCGACCCAGATGAGCTCACTTGTGGGTCTGATTCCATTCAAGTTTCTTCCCTATCAAATACCTCTAGCTCGCTAGTTAGGGACAAATAATAATTTTTAAATATCTAAGTATATCTGGGATTAATATAATCCTAGTATCTAACAGTTACAGTAGTTAGATAATTATGAAATTCTGTATCAAATTTAAAAAAGCAATTGAGATGACAGTTTCTCACTGGAATAACAGTATGATGACAAAAATAGTAATAATAATTTAAAATAAATGCTCCAGAAGCTCAATATTTTGGAAATTTTCAAATTTGATGGTGTTTATTGAAGTTTTAATAGTACAGTGGTGGAGACATACTGAGACGGTTTACATTGTAAAGCTGTTCAGTGGCCAAGCAGTACAAACGCTTTTTGTCACATCTATATATTTCTTCCCCAGGAGAAAAAAAAAATGAAGACAAAACAACACAAATTTGTTTTCTTCAGCAATACCGAGAGCTACCATGTGTACTGGACAGATGTTATGGAATGATGGAATTCTCTCATGCATCTTATTGGCTAGGAGTAGTGTATGATAAGACTGGAATCAAATGAAAATTTTCTAGCAGATCAGTATGTGTATATATATATATATATATATATATAGACTTAATCCTCCAGACCTTCTTGGATGGTCATAAATTTATAAACCCAATGCAGATTTGTTACATTCTTCTATTCCAAACCTGTTATTTGTAGCAGGACTTGTACAGAATTACAGCCAATATAGACCACAAGATGAACCGGATCCTATTGTTTCTCTCTCTAGTAATAAGAAAGTGATTATATTGAACCTTGGCCCTGATCTGTGAAGCCCAAAATGCAAGATAAATGCACCAACATAACATGTCCACAGTATGAACTCTCTTCACTGTGCTGTTCATTTACATTAAAATATTTAAATGGCTAATATGCTCAAAAAGGGGGAAATCTGAAGATAGTGTGCAATGCTAGGAAAATAAATTGTCCATTGGTGCGATGATCATTATTGTCCATCACCAAACGCAGAATGACAAAATCCATGTGAAATGTCCTATAGCATACACAGCTCTGCTCTGTTCACAGTTTAAATCGTCAGTGAACTCGATTTTTCTCCCACTAATCAGACACCAAAGCAAGACAATACACACGCAAAACACTGTTGAATGAATGAAGAGAAAAATGTCCACAGGTCGTGTATTTGCCATCCCCGCTGTGGGTGCAAATATTCACAGTAAAACAATACACAGTATATTACATTTCATTCTGCTGGGAAGACTGGGCCACTTACATTAGCACTGTTCTTGTAAAAATAATTTTAATTTGTCAATGAAATACTGAACCTTAAAACTGATTTTCAACTTTCAGTTGTATTGGGGGGAAAATGTACAAAAATTAAAGTGTGCGGTTAGTGCAATCGGAACATTTAACCTTATTAGCTACATCACAGAGTTAAATGGACAATCAAAGAAAGGGAAATAAAATTAAAAACAAATTGACCTTAACTTTCATCTATAGTGTATCTGTATGAAGATTGTGACTGGTTGCAGAGGATCAAAACCTTAATCTAATATTTTAACTGTGATTTGCAATTGAATGGTCAGCTGTATAGTTGTTGATAATAATAATAATAATAATATGAAGCGTGTTCAAGTCAAACCGGGACCTTTGAGCCTCAGGAATGAAGGCGTAAAAACTGATATTTACAGAAGCCTTCAAGCACAATATGGTGATGAGACACTTAACTGCAGTAAGACATTTGAATAGTGTGAATGTTTAAAAGCCGTATGCCGTATGTTTGGGAATGACTATCCTGGCTGAGGTGACTCAGAGACCACTGTAGTTGTTCCCGTGAACATTCAGCAAGATGACCGCCTGCTCTCTTAAAATCCTTTAAAAAGTTTTTGTCAAATCCCTCTACAGTACTGATCTCAAGAGATTTTGATGTTATCCAAGCAATGGTAAACACTTGGTAATAGAATTAATGAAGAAGGAGATTATATAAATTAATAAATAACGAGCTATTCATAATTGTGTTCTATTATTCTGCAGAATCAAAGTCCTGGTTTGACTTAAACACCTCCTAAAATAATGATAATAATAATAATAATAATAAATCATAATACAATGCTGTTAAATATACAGTGTATATATTTAATACAAATTTCAGATAGAAAATTATATTAGAAAATATTTTGTGCCCTTCCAGCTTCCATTTTATTGCATTTCCAGCTATAAACATTAGGGCACTTTGTGTAAGATGTGCGTGTGTGTGTGCTTTTGTATCCGCACAGCTGAAGCTGATCCATGATTTGAGCTCATATTCAGCATATTTTACTATTATGTGACACGTGTATGGCTTAATATTAATAGTTATACACAATCTTTATCTGTCTGTGTGACATTTGAACATTTCCATAATAGTGTCTTGTCAGGATATTTTTTATTTTTTATATAAAATAGATTTATGTTTGAATAATTTGTTAAGATAAGCAAAAAGCTAGTATTGCAATTCTGTATAAAAATAGAACTCGGGAGTCTGATTTTTCTGTGCCAGATTCTCATGAATGTCTAGCGTGAGGATATGTATCTCCTGTGTCCTCTTCCTAAACAAAAGAATATCTCATAAATATCTTCTGTATAAATATATCTATGCAAATATCGAAATGTCCAAATAAATACATCTGAGATGTGACATCTTCCAAGATAGCAAATGGGTCACGTGTCGATATTATTAGTCATATTACAAAAAGCCATTAAGATGGAACCTTGCATATAGGGGCAAGCAGAGAGCAAAATGTAAACACAAGATATTTTTACAAAGAAAAACCTTGAGGATGTGTACCATGTGTCTACAAAGTTCTAGAAAGAAATTTTTTGTCCTTAATTAAGGGAATAAAAATCAAGGGCGACATTTATGATTCTTAATTGTTCATTGACTTAAGTAGCCTGCTTGTTTTGTATTTAATAAATGGACTTGCAACTAAGACACACTCACATTATAGATAGACATATACTGTACTGACACAACTACTTTGTACCTCAGCTGTCTAAATAAATAAAAAAATATTTTTAAAAATAAAATGGGGATTGAAACTGAAAAATAATCTGAATAATAAAACAGGCAATTACATGATGTCCAAAAATATATGTCAAACCAAATGTGACAAAGTTACTATACTACTCAAGGTGCAGTGTGAGCATTAATGAATATTTACAATAGGACATTAGTATACATGTGGTTGTGATTTGTTTTTGTTTTTTTGGGAGCACTTCAGGAATTTTTTGCCAAACGCCATGTGTAGGAAAGACATTTGAAGCAGTAGTGTAATATTTACAAATGGACTGTGAATGCAGTTTAATTCATTTTAGTTGCTTGGTTTCAATGTATTCGGTTCATTTAGTTTCTATTATTTCCAGTAATTCTTTCCTACATTCTTTCCCACAATATAAAGTCCAAAGGATTTTCAAGTTTTGGACTGGCAAAAAAAAAAAAAAAAAATCTTTAACTGAGTTAAACTGTAGGAAGAAGATATCGAGTAAGATTTTAACAGGTCAGCCTGTAGCTTTATTTTATCCTGTTGGCTGTGCGTCTTCTGGAAACCACATCGTTAAAAAAGTTTTACATATGAAGTGCTTCTTGTTACTGCTCAATATATACCTAGATTTACGTTTTATCGAATGGAGCTCCCTGGTTGACTTCACCAGTGCTCAAGATGCAGGTCCATAGCTGAGTTCAGTCCAATGTCACTCACATCCAGGAACTCTGTGTTGAAGATGCTGGGTGCTGATGGAGCCATGCTGCTGCTGAATGCTGTGGCTGAGCTTGGAGGAGTTAAGTCCAACCACTCCATGCTTTCCCACGGTGACTCCGCGAATGTCATGCCAAGCCCTTGACTATCTGCGGGCACTGGTGAGACTTTGGTGGCCATTGGAGACAAAGGTGTGTCCATCATGTCTCTGTTGCTGAGCAACTTGTCGTCGTGGTGATGACCAGGGAAGGAGTCTCCTATTTCCTCCAGCTGGCCTTCGTCATTGCCCATTTTGATAGGGATGATGTCACCATGGCGGCTCACTGGGCTCAGAAGCACCTCCAGTTGGCACTCAGTGTGCCCTGCAACATGCTCGTACGGCACCTCAGAGGGCGAAATGTGGCTGTAGTGGCGGTGAAACTTTGGCATGGATGTGGCACTGGTGACAGCATTGCTTGGTGAAACTGTAAGGTGAGGCACAACTTTGGTTACAGGGGACCTCTCTTCTTTGGCGTTAGCTGGCATTTCTTGATTGGGGGGGGGGGGAGATGGGCAGTGCACGAAAAGGGGAAGGACAGTACAGTATTTATCAGAACAGTTAGTTTAAGGAAGGAGGTAGGGGACAAGAAGGGGCATGCTATGTTTATACATTTCTAATTGTATACTTACCTCCACTTTCAATAAGGACATCAAGGAGTTCATCCATTTGCTGACTTCTAGTCATCTGCTGCAACAAAAGGAGGTAACTAGTTAATCATAAAAACAGTTGGTCTCATATTGTGTAATTTTCCACATTGCTTTTGTGTAAACTTGCACATTTGCAATGTCAATGCCACATTTGGACACATTAAATGGCATTGACATAAAATGGCAAAAAATCCTTTCTCCCACACAATACCTTATCCTGCATTAGTTTATTCTGCAGTTGTACACTACTGTTTAAGGTCCTTAAATGGGTATTCCCCCAAAAATCAAACACAAACTGAACTAAACTTGGTTGCTTAAATTCTCGTTTTGATTCAACAACATACTGTATGAAAGACTGAAAAAGATGTAATCATCCATTTCATTTCAAATCCACAAAGTGCACCGATCAGCCTTAAATTCAAACCACTGACAGGTAAAGTGAATAACATTGACTATCTTGTAACAATAGGTACTGTATATACACCGTTCAGCCATAACATTACCAACATTAAAACATTTCTGATTCAGAGAGACGCCAGCCTGCAACCCACAGCGCCCAAAGGATCCACTGCTAATGTCCAGGTGCCAGACGCCAGAATACACCCCCAGAGGTCTTGTGGCATCATGCCCAAAGGGGCCAGAACTGCACATGTGGCTAAATTGGAACTTACAAAAAACGGCATAATATTTTGCATTGGAATGTATGACTGATTTGTCTATTAGGCAGCAAATTGAAGGACAAGCACAACTGGTGAGTGGTGTCCCCCCCCCCCTCCCCCGGCAGTGGCCTTTTTCAGCAAATTAATGCCCTGTGGCACACTGCAAAAATTGTGGAACATGACAAAGAGTTCAAGGTGGTGTTGACTTGGCCTTTCAGTTCCCCAGATCTTAAGCCAATTAAACGTCTATGGGATGTGCTGGACAAACAAGTCTGAATCATGGAGTCCCTACCTCACAACAAAACTTAAAGGATCTGTTGCTACTGTCTCAGTGCTAGATACCACAGCACATCTTCAGAGGTCTTGTGGAGTCCCCAAAAGGTCAGAGCTTAGGTCATAATATTAGGTGGGTGTTTTAGTGTCATGATATTGCTGATCGGTGTGTAAATACAGTTGTGATCAAAAGTTTGCATACCCTGAAATAATTTGTTAAAAGTTGCTATTTTTCGGGAAAATATGACTGATAATGCAAAATAGTTTTTTTCGAATAAAAAAATAGTGGTCACGTGAAGTCATTAATTATAACAGTTGTTTGACTCCTTTTTTAAAACCTAAAGATAACTGAAATGACCCAAACAACCCTGATCAAAAGTTTATATGTCCTTGAATGATTGGCCACATTAAAACACACAGGTTTAAATGACTATTAACGGCCATTTTCCACACCTGTGACTCATTGTAATTGTGATTAGTGTCTGTGCATAAATAATCAGTAAGTTTCACAGCTCGTGAGCTGATGCACTGACTTGTATACTGCACCATGGGGAAGACAAAAGGACTGCCAATGGACCAGCGTAATAAGGTAGTAGATCTTTATAAAGCAGGAAAATGATATAATAAGACTTGAAAACGCCAGTCAGTACTGCTCATGCTCTGATAAAGAAGTGGAAAATGTTGATACTAAACCACGGTCAGGTAGACCAAGAAAGATTTCATCCACTACTTACAGAAGAATTGTTCAGGACGCAAAGAAAAACTCAAACAACTTCAAGTGAAATGCAGGCTGCTCTGGAAAAAAATGGTGGTGGTGTTTCAAGGATCACAATAAAGAGGTTGCTAGGAGGAAGCCATTACTGCACCCATGGCCCGCTTGCAGTATGCCAGACAACACCTAGAGAAGCCTCACAGCTTCTGGAGACAATTTAACTTTACAGTCAAAACAAGAAACGCTACGTTTATGGTAAAGAGTACACCATCCCCACTGTAAAGCATGGTGGTAAATCACTTATGTTTTGGGGCTGTGTGAGCTCCAGTGGCACAGGGAAGTTAGTCAAAATTGATGGCAAATCGATTACATTCTACAACATGAAAGCTGTACAGCATGGCATATTCTATAGCATGGGACATTCTTTGATGTTCCAACATGACAATGATCCAAAGCACAAGTCCAAGTTGACCCTGCAATGGCTACAGCAAAAAAAAAAGGGTGAAGGTTCTGGAGTGGCCATCACAGTCTCCTGATCTCAACATCATTGAGCCACTTGGGGGGCGGCGGGGGGGGGGATCTCAAACGTGCAGTTCATGCAAGACAACCAAAAAATTACAGGAACTAGAGCCATTTTGCAAAGAAGAATGGGCAGCTATACCACCTGAAACAATTAAGGATCTCATGCACAATTATATATAAACTACATGCCATCATTGATGCTAAAGGGGGCAATACATGATGCTAAGAACTAAAAGTATGCAAACCTTTGAACAGGGATTATTTCCTCATTTTCTTTATTGTCATGATTTGTTTGATGATTGTGCCATTCTGTTATGCCTTACATATGAAAGTGAGACCTATAAAAAATGAAATAAAATTGTTTTGCCTTCTCACTCATGTTTCTTTTTTTTTTTTTAATGGTACACATCCTCTCATGCAAATTCTCCCAAGGTATGCAAACTTTTGAGCACAACTGTATGTATAAAACTAAATATTTAAACCAACACTTTTTTGGATGTAATTTCACTTGAATGTAAATTTTAGCCAAATATCAGCCAGGAAGCTCGCTAATCAGCTCAACCGTTCAGGTATGAGTGTGCTGATCATGCAACGTGAAAGCAGAGAAATGTGCATTGTGATGGTGTCATAGAAGAGGAAATGGGTTTGTGATTTATGTGTGTATGAGGGATGCCAGAAGCTGGGGTGATGGGTGAAGGCATAAGGCTCAGCTGTTTTTGGGACTCTTTTACCTGCTTCACTGCATCCTCATAGCATGGGGGCTGTTTATTGGCAGATGCAGTAGAGTCTGAGCTATAGAAGGTAGTGATGGAGGTGGCGCACTTTTGGCCAATGTGCCTGGGAGAGTGTAATATTGCCATCTATATGAGGAGATAGGGTAAGAGATTATACCTCAGATGTGTAGCAGGCATTATATGTATTTGGCCATGAGAAGGGGAAAACAGATCAACTGTTCATTTCTTTTCTCTCTATCTGTCCTGGAATTATTTGTCAACACTGAATGATAGCAGGTAGCTTTGATTTGTCCTGCCATCGTGTTTGAATTTGGCATGTGATATAACCACATGACCAGATTTCTGCATATCAAGAAACTTGTGACTAGTTATGATTTTTTTTCAGTTCAGTGAATAATGGGCTGATGAAAACATGTGACCAATGTATTCGTTGCTGAAGATTTTTAGGAGGTATTACAACATTTGTTCAGTGTGTAACTAATTAACATATAGGATAACTGCGGGAGGATTGGTTTTGTGGCCACAGATAGAAGGAAAATCAGAAGAACAGTAGGTTTGTGTGTGAAGGCTTTTCCAGATAGATTTTGTGCATGAATACAGTTAAGAAGGTGGGATGCTGTGGTCTAATCTTATCACCTTACAAACCTTTTGGTGCATATTTAGATTTTTGGCCTTAGAGGACCCTCTGGGATTTAGGTTATTCTCACTGCTTGGGTACACTGGCTGTATACTTCTTTGGTCAGGTGAATAGGTACAGTTTACAGACTGAGCAACATTCTTCTGCTGGAGCTGCAATAAGGAGAAATATTTTTGTTAGATTTGATATAGAACCTTACAGACTTTAAATTATGTTCCACGTTCCTTAATGTAAGACTGAAGCCCTACATCAAAAACCAACTATAGCTGTTCGTACCTGCATGGGATGTGGTCTAGCTCCATTGTGAGGGCAGCTATCTCTGCCCAGGGTAGATGAGAGCAAAAATGGATGACTAGGAGAGGGCGGCAGGCTGTTGGGCTGTGGGCTGTTTGAGTTCTTTGTCACTGGTGAGTCTTGAGGAGAGCACTGAGGGCTTAGATATGCTGGGAGACCAGAAGGACTTCTAGAGGAAGGCATGTCCATGCTTCTGAGCCCACCACCTAGGCCACAGTGTCCCACTGGCTCCATGCAACTGTTTGGGGGTCCATTCTTTTGCTGTTTCAAGGCCATAGGGCAGCTGGAGGTCACATGCTCCTGTTTGATAGACACACCAAAGAAGTGCTGCATTTGGCTTGGGGGCTGCAAGTGCACTGGCTCCTGCCCACCATGACTGTGCTTCCGTTTATGCAGTTGCATCCGTAGCTCTTCCACTTGCCGTTGCTCCTGGTGCAATTTCCATGTCAGCTCCTCAATCACCTTCTGCTTCTCTACCAACATCTTATCCTTCTCAGTGTCCAGGCCTGGTTCACCATGAAGGCAGTTCCCTAAGTTCTGGTTGTCATCTGCACTCAGGTGAGCTGGTGATGGCTGCAAGCCAAACTGTGGGGAAGACATAGTAACATCGCTGAAACTGTCAGGAAGTGATCCACTGACAGACAGCTCAGAGGAGGCAGGAGATATGGGTGGGGTAGATGTAGTGCTGCAGAATGGGTAGTACCCCCCTACATGTGACATAGTACCAGAAGAACTAGGGGATTGGTAGGAGGAGAGTGAGCCAGTGGGGGTCACTGGGAAGGTCACAGTCGTTATATCTCCAGAACGGGAGGGGGAGGCAGAGCTAGAGTCTTTATAGGGCCTCAGCCTTTCTATCAGTGCAGTCTTGGTTCCTGATACTGGGAGACCTCGTATTCTCAGCTGCTGCCGAAGCTCAGACACCTGTTGCCAGGACAAATAGAAAAACTGTGCTCAATGTAAGTCACAATCCACATTCATCACTTCACTCACTAAATCTGCAAAGACTACACCTTTACCAATTCACTGTATGGAGATACTGTTTGTAGAAAAAAGAAAATCACTTGTTTGAGATGTCTTTAGATAACTGCAATTAGTACCTTTAGATCATCAAGGTTAGCAGGCAGAGGCCCTGGTCTGACTGGAGGCATGTTGGATGTGCTGCAGTATGTAGTCTTTACAGGAGATGAGGAGCTGCTGCTTTCTGTACTGGTGGCAGTACTTGAACTGCACGGCGTTTGCTGTTCACTGGTCTGCCTGAAGGATATTCACACAGTCAGTTTAGACATAAGTTTCATTTCTAATAATGGTACTTCATTTGTAATATTCAATTTGTCTACACAGATCTATACCTATATCTATATGAGCAGGGGTAGCTTAGTAGATTAAGGCCATGGGTTATTAATCAGAAGGTTGGGAGTTATAGCCTCAGCTCCACCAAACTACCACTGTTGGACCCTTAAGCAACGCCTTTAAACCTTTCTGCTAAAGGGTTGCTGCATCATAGCCCTCTGACCCCAGCTTATTATATTTATCTATACTGCAATCTTGATGTGACAAAGTTCTTCTTATCCATCCATCCATCCATCCATCCATCCATCCATCCATCCATCCATCCATCCATCCATCCATCCATCCATCCATCCGTGACTCACTTGTTTGACAGATGCTGGTGTACAGGCTGGTAGCTAAAGCTCTGGCTTTGTGGACACTGGGACTGGTGTGAGTGATTCTGCTGCTGGTGTTTCTGCTGGCTGAGAATCTGCAGTTGCAGAAAGAGCTGCTGTTGCTGCAGTAGCCGGGCGTAGGCTGAGTCCATTGGAGGAGGAGACTTTTCGGCTTTCTGGTCTGGTGGAATGTATTGGTGGTACTTCAGCTTTTTCACCTTTGGCTTAACATCTTTGGGTTTCTTATGACGATTCTTGTCTGATGTTTTGGCCTATTTAATGGGTAAACGAAAAAAACTATAGTAAGGTGTTTGTCATATGAATGTAACATTGTGTTACTTAATGATAGATAAATAGAAGTGGCAAATCAAATGTGCATGTCTTGGATGTAGGCTGTAATGCACTGCCTACTGGTGAACCTGATTGTACTGTACATGGCTATATTTCCAGTCATCTTAATGTCTAATATTTGCAATATACTTTTTGATATTACAATATTTTGAGTAAATGCTGGTCCTACCTTTATTATTGCAGGGACTGGAATGGGTGGAGCTGTCTGGCTGTTTGTCACAGGTGGACCCTCCTCTTGGTTTTGAATGGCTGCTTCTCTGGTTTGTGACCCCTTAACAGTATAGTTTGACAACTTAGCAAAAGAACTGATGCTGCCTAAGAGTCTTTTAAGGCATATTATGAAAATTGTATCTGTTGAGCCATAGGTGGAACCGTAGGGCACATTACATTGCTTCCATGTAATTACTTTAATCTGTTTTACATTTTAATTAAGGACTAATAATTTATTTTAAAAAAAGTTAAACAGGGCACTGTAATTAAATTCTTTGCCACAAGGGGCAGAATTCTTAAAACTACAGTATTTCTGACATTTCTGTACACATAAGGGCCTTGCTGTATTTTGTGGAATCCCTTTTTTTTCCTGAATGACTTAATAGTATAATCAGTGCAGATTGTGTAATATGTATTATGGTATATTTGTATAGTTTATCACCTGTGTATTTTCTGTGGTCAGTGAGGGGGATGGGATGCCACTGCTAGCCTTGCTCTCTGCCAAAGGCCCGGCTGAGCTCTGGGACTCGTCACTAACGGGCTGTTCAGGAGACAGACTCTCGCTGCTGCTGTCCTCCTCAAATGCATACGAGTCCTCCTGCTTTGGAAACTTCCCATGATTCACTATAAACATAACAAATGGACAAAACTGTACCAAAACACTGCAACTCCTAGGAACTGAGATAAAATTGTAAAGTCAAACCTACAAATAAGCAGATTAAAGAATTTATTAATTCTTAGATTGTAGTTATGACTGATATGAAAACAAACAGACTGATTAACATTCTTACTTAGAGGATGACTCTGAAGCATGTCTGTGTAAATATTTGGGAAACTGTCTTTTTGCATTGTCCACACCAATCTTGCATGTCTGCAGGCAGGGCTACTGACATGCTACTGACATGCTTAGATCCAGAAACCTTCTGTGCCTAATGTTTGTGCTGTAGAATTAATCCTGGTCTTTGCTGAATGTTGCTATTTGTTTTTGTTTTTTTTACTTTCGCCTAGTCAAATCACTTGGCTCAGTGTTGCCGTGGTGTAGACGGAGCAGGCTGACAGAGCCACTTTATTCTAAAGGGGGGGCTTGAGTGTACTGAGCAGCTCTGTCCTATCAGCAGAGGTCAGCATAGGGGCTATGAGAGGGTCAGTGTGTAGTTCCAGTGTGCGTTCAGAGGGGAAATGGTGTGTGTGTGTGTGTGTGTGTGTGTGTGTATATATATATTATATATATATATGTGTGTGTGTGTGCGTGCTGACGCTTGTGTGACTCGTTTAGTATCTAAGCATGTGACTTGCCAAGAGTGTGGGCCTGGTTTTAATCATGACAGACACTGTGCCTGCAGTGTCCGGGGCACAAACGCTGTGTACCCTCCCCCAGTTTTAACTGCTGTCCAGCAACAGCCGAGGAAAGTGTGAGTGATTTTCCCCTCCACCTGTTGCTTTTAGACTGGACTGAACACTGTAACTAGAGACACCTGACCTCTACCTGTCCACTTTTACGGACAGAGTTCACACCATATGACCTGTCTAATAAAACGGTATGAAGGGATAAATGTACTGAATGTTGCGTCTGAGTGTTTATATACAGATACCGAAGACTTTTCAGATTACAGAGAGCCCGTGAGTACCGTACAGGGAATGTTGTAAAATCTCAGAGCTCCTTTGCTTATTTAAAAGCCTTCAGGTTTAATAATCAAACCTGGAGAGTAGGTCATGGGAGCATTACAGGATGGGGGTCTCTCAGCTCTGCGGACAGCTGCAGAGCGGCACGGTCCCCCCTCAGACACCTTTGTAGGTGGCTCGGTGGAGCCACATAAATCATGACGAGTCAAAACAGAGCAGCGAGAGGCCACGTTCATTTGATCTTCAGAGAAAAGGGTGGGTCCAAATACAGCTGCTGTTTGTCTCAATAAAACATGCTTGTCTTCCCGCAGAGGTAATGTAAACTGAAGTCCTCTGCCTCATGGTCGACTTATGCAATACATTTACAGACAAGTACGAGGAGAAAACAGAGTGTTTACTTTTGAGTACATCTAAAAACACTGGCTTTAGCAGAATCTAAAGGGACAGAGTGTGGTTATGCAGCATAGTAAACACAACACAGAGTTAACGCTCGTACTCCCGAGCCGATGGCCTCCTAAATCAAGTTGTGTTTGGTGAGGAAAAGTTTGGATGGATTGTCAGGAATCTTGCTAAATATCGCTTGGTGGAAGAATGTTTTAGGGGGTTCGGTGAGTCAATGGCTTCAAATCATATCCTTTTGATTTGATGTAGAAATTGTGAATTGCAAGCAGGGGTCGGTCACTTTGTATTACCCACCAATGTCAACCTAATGCTTCCCGGTACCTTTTAAAGCAGCCTCTTTAACAGTCGAATCGACAGGGATGATGTTCTTCTCAACCAGTTCCAGTGGACCTGGTCTCAGGGCGATTTTCTCATTGAGGTCATCAGCCAGTCGGGCACGTTTGAGTTTGCTCTGCGAGTCTTGAGCGTGGCCCTCGCTGGCAGAGTCTGCGCAGTAACACAGCAATTGTAAAGCAGTATTAATCCAGATCCAAAACCATTCCATTTGCATGCATACACCATGCAGCAGTGGTGGAGGGTCTAGCATAAACAATTATTGTCTGACCGTCCAAGTCAGGCCTCACGCATGACGCTCATCACTTAATAGGGATCAAGCAGTCAAAATACAATGTCTGGCCAAAAAAAGTCACACACAAGTAGATTTCCTTCAATCACCTTTAGCGTTGATTGCAGCGCACAATACAGTGACCAGTTCATGTGTGAAAATGGTTGCTCATGCTTCCAGAACCGATCTTGCACAATGTGAGTCTTCAAATATGCTTGTGTCATCAGGGAAGAGAAACTCCTATGTGATAACCTGGTCATTCAGTACATTCAGGTCATTCTGACTTGATTTTATTTTAACTGAAGAAACAAACCCCAGATCATAAGACTGCCTCCAGAGGCAGTGTACCATGGTCATTTTGTATGATGTGTGCATTGATTCATGGTCACTTCTTAACCTGATGTGCCGATCACTACAGAATAGGGTCAGTCTGAATTCATCAGACCACATGACATTTTTCCATTGCTCCAAAGTCCAATCTTTATGCTCCCTAGCACACTGAAGCCTTGTTTTTCTGATGACTCTCACTAACAAATGGTTTTCTTGTGGACACACACTGTTTAGTTCTCATCACATTGTGTGTGTGGGTGGAAATACTTTCACTATTAAACATAGGTGTGATTTTTTTTTTTGACTGTTGATTTCTTTTACTATGAACTTCCCCAAGTGCTCTCCATTCATATATATATTTTTTCTCTACCACATTTCTTCCACAAAGTTGTGGGTTCAACACTATCCCTCTAGGTTTTGATAACCTGTGCCAGTTTCAGCAATTTCAAATATCCTTAGTTGTTTTCTTTGCTCGATGCAGCCCAAAAATTTGACCCTTCTGAAATGGTGACTTTTTTTTTCTTTCTTTTGGCCAGGCAGTGTACAGTATATGCATCTTTTCATAACATCTAAATTTTTGTTAGTTTATGTTGTATATAGCACCTTGGTCCTGGAGGAACATTGTTTCGTTTCACTGTGTACTGAACTGTATATGGTAGAAATGACATTAAAAGCGTACTTGACTTGACTCAACTTGATATACTGTAAATGGCTTTGCTGTATGAAGAACTGACTATAAAAACCAATTTATTAAAAAAAATTAAAAAAAATTTTTTTTTGTTCATGATAAATTGTTAAAAGTCTTACCTTGTAAAATGTGCATGTTGACCAGCTCTGATTTCTCTGGTCTACCCCGGATTTTATGCTTTAAATAATCTCCACTCTGCAAAATATTAACAATTACTGCCTGGAGGACAGCTAAATTTTTTAAGGTTTTCACCAAATTTATTTTTCATTTTATTTGTGCAGGGTACGAGACAATTTCACTGTTATCCATATTTATTTTCTAAACAACACATAAGTTCCTCCTGGCAGATATGGCACGTGCCAAGGAGTCATGTTTACTTTTGCCTAAGAAAGATAAAGTGGCGTTTTGCTCTGACCTTGGAGCGTTCAAGACTTTTCCTCTGCTCGTGGAATGCAGCTGGACTCTTCAGGGCTGGAAAAATACATGAGAGAAAGAACCAAATTAATGAAAATGAACTAACCCACTTTTTGTAAGTGAGGCTAACTGTCTGCATGTTGTCAGTAAATTCTTTATAAATATGTTTTGCTCGTCCCATCTGCTCAATCGTGGGTCAACCACATTGTCCTTAATCACTGTCTTGATTCAATGACTGGTCTCATCACTTCTATCACTAAAGTTATTTGACCTCATATTTTGTCAAAAAGATTTTTCTTGTAGAGAAAATTATTCACATCTTTTAAATGCACTGTTGCCATCTTGCTAAGATCCTGAGGCACAGCAGTGTGACGTCAGGATGATTTCCTGTCATATACAGATGGAGAAGATGCATCAGAATTATCCTTCTAATTTAAATGTATTGTTTCCCACCCATGTTATCTAATGGTGAGCTCTCTGGATATGATAACTGCAATGTGGTGAAAGTGTTCAAATCTATTCCTGGAGGCTGGGCTGATTAAGTAACACTAACGATGCTGATTAGATTAGAAATGTTAGCTTTTTGTTAAGGCTTAGTCTAAGACATCATCCAGACTCCTTGTCTTCTTTTGACCTGTGAAGAAGGAAGCCATGTACAAATCATTTAAAATGCCAGTTAGATAGAGTGGATTCAAATTGGCCGGGGTGTTATAGGCTTATAACAGGTGTTATAGGGTGTTATACATTTTCATAGTGGTGTAAATCGCAACTCACATGATCAAGACGTATATTTCGTATATATATTTTAAAGTAAAACGTGTCACTGGCACACAACTGTTTGACAACCACTGGTTTAGGCTTTTAAGCTTATTTTAACCTTAAACAATAAATGTTTCTTAAAACATTCTAAGGTGCATTCTAAAATTAATATTCTGTTAAATTCTATTAGTCTTGTACTGTAGCATTTGATAATAAATCAGCTAATACGTCCAGTGATGAATTATAATAAATAAATAAATAAATAAATACAAAGCCATTAGAAGTGCTGCTCAACTGAATGGATATAAATCACATTATGGACCTGTGACATTATTTAATCGCAAAAGACTGAAATTTATTACAGGTAATATATGCATAGTCAGGAATTTATAAAGAGTTTGTAAATAATTTTTTAGTTTTATTTTGTGTTGATGAATAAATACTGTCCAATTATTTGCTGTTGTTAATTATTTGCTATAAATAATTTTGTATCGAAGTTTAAATATCACAATTGCAATATGTGTCAAAAAAATTGCAATGTGAGTTTTTAAAAAAAAAATTATTATTATTTATTTATCAAATCGTGGAGCCCTAGGCACAATGTTAAATATATGCCCATAAGAGACAATTACTTTGTCTTGTATACTTTGGTTTTGAATGACTTTCCATTGGCTGTCAGTATAACGCACTATAGCAGAATGTTTATTTCACTCATAGAAAAATTGCACTGTATCTGAACTTGTTTAGCGTGTAACATTGGTTATTCTTCCATTTTTAGTCTAGGCAGTTATAAGTATTTTTTTTTTCCTCTGTCAATCTATCAGAAAAAAAAAAGAAATACAAGTTTATTGTATTAGAATCTAGACATTTAACTGAATGTAAAGGCATGTTCCTGGACAGTTAGATCAAAATAGGTTGGAATAAAACTCATGAAAAGGCCGTAAGCTCCTCCCGGCCACACGCCAAACAGTCTTGAGAGGCCGGACTGCTGCTTTCAAGTGCCTAATAAACACCAGATGTTCCAAGGGAGATGTATATATGGGGTACGCACACACTGACTATCACCCTTCCAGACAACAGAAGAACGGCTGAAATATTCCATCCATAAAGTAACGTCACAGATTTAGTTGTTTCAGCCTCATACGTTCTCTCCACACAGCGGGGTTGAAACACACGTGTCAAGAACCGTAAGAGGAGCCTGGATTCTGCAGTCAAATACAAATGATATCCAGCAGTTGTGTTTAGTGAAGCTGTAACATGACACACAACACTATCCAGTAGTTCCAGTCTGTATGGTTCTGTTATTCATTGTAATAATATGTATGTACATTTGGGCTGGTAAGAGCTTGTTGATGGCAGCTATGGCAGACGTCCAGCTTCATTCACTTCTGGCCTGTAATCAATTGATAAACAGCGGCTGAAAATTCTTTTTAAAGGGCTACGGTCTGGCCAATCGTGATTTTGGGGGCATTTATCTTTGGCAGTCTCCCAGAGATTGATAGGACTGGGCAGGCCTCTGGATTCCTTTCCTGTGCGCACTTACACTAGTTATCTTACCACTGGAGCCTTTCTGCCTGCTATACAGTTCAGCAACATGGTTCGATATACATATCTAGTTCAAGAGCAAAAATATACTGCGAGTAAGCTGAGACCCAGACCCACTGTGCAGGTGTGGATTTGTATATGTTTGTAGGTTTTAAGAGTATGAAATTGAGTGCGACTGTAGAAAGTGGATATCTTATACTGTAGCAATTAATCTGGCGATGGCTGTATTTTCTTTAATTACTTTGAGTGTTTTACTTCATAACATTTGACTGTGAGTTTCATCATACTGTATGAATAACGTGTGGAACTCTAGGTTGGTTCGGACCTAATGTGTAAAGTATGTACATGTGAACACACCATGAGGGTCATCAGGTCTACTGATGCTTTGCCCCACCACATTAAAGACAGATTAGTCTTAAAGGCATTGGTGGCAAAACAGACACACTTGTTATGTTGGTGGTGCACTTGGCTCGTCTGTGGCCCCAGAGCACCTTTTGCCCAAAGAGCATTCCACTGAAGTCAGCCTGTACCGCAGAATGTACATAATGAAATGTGATTTAAAGCCATGTTTTGTTTATTACTTGGGCGGGCCATTCCTTTTTATTTTTCTGTGGAAGACCTGTACCAAACACTGCTGTAGTTCCTCTGAAAAGCCTGACCTTTCTGGCCTGACACACTCTGACATCTGATCTGTGCTACCATAATTCTACATAA
>JAAGKR010002410.1:0-55000 GCA_011419295.1 Clarias macrocephalus
TGGTTTACGAGTGTTTTGGAACATGAGCCCACTTCCGGGACGAATTATGCTCTTAATCCAAGGTTCCACTGTATATAATTAGCAAAATGATTTATTGTGTATATTTTAAAAACAGTACTGGAGATTTCAAAACTATGAAATAACATATATGGAATTATGTTATTAAGTAACAACAACAACAATAGTGAGTTATTATTTTAAGACATGAAGGTCAGCTGTTCTGGAATAGATCTTGCAAGAACAGTATTGTTAAATTAATTTATAAAACCCATCAAACACCATGATGAAACTGTATCTCATGAAACCCTCCCTGAAGAAGCAAAAGCAAAACTTACCTCTGCTACAGCTGAGAAGTTCATCTAGAGTCACCAGCCTCAGAAACCTCAGATTAGAGCCGCTATGTAGCCGTATGTTTTACAGAGCATGAGTAGCAGACACATCTCAATATCATTTGGAGATTATTACATATTTTGGACGCCTTCAGAATTGTTTTACAATGTAGAAACAAAGAAAGAAAGAAAGAAAGAAAGATCAGGAAAGACCAGGTTTGTTTAAACTTTTGACTGGCAGCGTATATCTAATTTCAATAGACTTGCTCTTGAAATACTACAACTATATGTAACGTTATATAATAGTATTATCTGTGTAGTAAGTAAAACGCCTTTGCCCTTCCTCTAAGACTTGACATTATGTTCGTGATGGCTTGACATATCCAATAGACAAGGTCATGACTTTTACTTCCTTGTATCTGTTTTCAAGCCTGTTGTCATCTGGGGGTGTAGAGTGACTCAGAAAGCAGCTCATCCCCAGAGACGGATTTTTTCTCCCCCAGGGTAAAAGGAGTGGGCGTCCTGCTCCTCCGGAGAACTTTATGTTATCGGGTCACAAAGATCTCACACTTTCTCACAGCATGTATGACAGAGGCCGGTCTTTACCTCCTCAGGTCAGCTTGCTTTCATGGCGACAGTAATCTGAAACAAAATCATTACTCAGCTTCCTGCACTTTTCCTGGAAAGCAACATAATATGTTCCCTAAACTAATATGTTCCTCAAAGTTATGGCATATGAGACGTGTACGTTCTGTACCATACTACATTGTACTGTACTGTATCGTGCCACACACTGTAAACCCTAATTACCCTAAGTAATTAAACATATTGAGTGCTGTTAACTTCAACAATTACAATTAGTTCAAATTAATAGACCTTGATGAGTATTGAGAACGTTTTGGTATTTATGAGCTTGTAGAAATTACAATTTTTTCATTACTAAAAAAATTTGATGTAACTGATTACCTCAAATTTTTTGAGTTTTTACAGTATATTGTATCATACCTTATGATACTGCACGATGCTATATTTCCATATTGCCATCTGATGTACTATACAACACTGTATGATATTGTATCATACCATCTCTACTGCACCATATAGTACAATACACTACTGTTCCCTGATAGACAATCCTCTTTCATTCTGCACAATACTATTGTCTAGTCTATCGCAGGGAACTCCACCGTACAGGATAGTAGCACAATATACCAAATGCACTATGCGTCAGTCAACAAATACATATTACACCATAAGATAAAATTCTATATCATATTATACCTTAAGGGATGCTTCATACTACACCGTACTATAGCATTCTGCAGCAGACTGAACAATATAATGCAATATAGTACATAACTGCACTTTCTCATGCTGTAGCAAGCGATGGCATAGAGTACCATATTGCACCGTACTGTACTACAGCATATGTTATGCCTTAACATACTGTTTACTGCTGTATTATATTCCACTGTTCTATACCATGCTGTATCATCTTTTACCATAAGAGTCCATGCTGCATCAGCGGGTTAAGGCTCTGGATTACAGGATCAGAAGGTCAGTGGTTCAAGGCCCAAGTTGCTGCAGTTAGGCCGTTAATCAAGCATTAAATATTGTATCCACAAGTACTTTTGAAAACATATTGCATTTTCTGGTGGTTTCTTTCAGGAAGTAGAGATGACAATAGTGGGATGTTGATGCATAAAGGTGCTTAAAGAAGTGTGCAAGGTTAGCAGACACAAGGACTGCAGTCAAACCCCAAAGCTCATTCCTACGTAGCCATCACAAAGTGACTCATGCAACTAAGGAACAGGAGATACCTTTATCATAGACTTCTGTGTGTGTGTATTTGCGCGTGTTTGTCTTTGTACCTTATATACTGTAGAAGTGGCATTAGTAAGTGTATAATAAAGGATAGTTGACTGTAAGCATTTAGCGTGAGAGCAGGTTGCTGGTTACAATGTGCTTGCTTGTTTTGGGACATTTAATAAAGAAATTGTCGATGTCGATGCATGAACATACTCCAATATGTACCAACGTAAGTTTACGTTGGTGAAACTGTAACTACCATCAGAAAGCATGGCTTCTCAGGTTGTTTGAAACAGAAACACAGCTGTCTCTTCCTTTCATTGCCGCTTGTGGCTTTTGGGGCTCCAAAAAAAAAAAAGTGTGTCAATGCTGTGAAATGGCCGAGAACCACAAGAACACCAATATCTTTCTCCGGCCAACACTGAGATGACATGCACACGTATCCAAAATTGAACAGTGTTTGTTTGAGTTAAGCATGATGCGCTTCCAGTGTGGGTGTCTCATTTGAAGTGGGCCAAGGCCATCTCCTCTTCCTGAGGGCTTAGAAGGATGCGATTTGCTTCCTCCCTGCCTAGTGGGAATCCTTAAGACTTTCCAAAACATTGTAGCTTTACAGGACCACTTGACCAAACTTCACACATACTGTATCATCCCCTTAAAATTTCAATGTAGCTTCATGTCTTCCTGTTTAATAATCTAATTTGCCAAGAGTGTTCTCAGTACAGTGTACAGTCTGCAGTATTTACACTGATCTGCAGTATTTACACTCACCAGGTATACAGTATACCAGTAAACTATCAAAACAGGACTATGCACACCCAAGGCCTATCAATGCCCAGTGGGTCCAAAGGCCAGCCCACCCAACCCGATCCCACAGAAAATCCATTGTAGCACATACCTAGCTGGCCATGACAGAAAGATAGCAGAACTTTCAGCACATCACAGCATACCGCACACAGGACCCTCAGGCAAAGAAGGTTGTTGACCTGGCATTGTTGACCCAGATTCAAGTCTGATCAAGTACCCATGGGCGGTGCAGGACAAACAAGCCTGAGCCACAGAGGCCCCACCCCCAGAGGCACAGCACACCCCCAGAGGCACAGAGGGGTCAGAGCTGCTCCAGTGGCACAAGGAGAACCAAAAACCTAGGTGGTTTGGTTTTGCTGTTATTGCAGATCGGTGTATATGCATAAATTGCTGTTGCAGATTTGGATAAACTTGATTTGTTCCTGACTATATCGCATTTAAATTTTTATTATTTATTTATTCATTTAATATAAACAAAAAAAGAAGGTAAACATTATATGGTTATATCCAGATCCCCCCCAAAAAAACATAAATATAAAATATAAAAATATGGTTTGTTGATGACTTTTTGGACGTGACATAATTCAAAAGTGTTACTTGATAGTTTTGTTGACTTCGCTGTTTACTGGAACTATTTCCCAACATGATTAAAACTGCTGGAGCAGCAGGTATCATAGCCAACTCACAGCTCCAGGGTCCCCTGTTTATCCTGAGCTCAGGTTACTGTCTAATGTTCTCTCTATGTTCGGATGGATTCCTTTCCCCTGCTAAAACACTCTGGTAGGTGTTTAAATTACAGTAGCAGTAGGTGTAAATTAGCGTGTGTGTGAATGTGTACATGGTGCCATATGATGGACGAGTGTCCCATTCGGGACGTATTTCCACCTCATGGGCTTTGGCTCTTGACTGGGAGGAGTACATAGTAACTACAGGGCAATGAATACATGAGTGTATCAAAATGACCTCGAAATGAAACGTTGGATTCTGGCCAGTCAAGTGTTTATGTACTGTAAGCTTCCCTAAAAGGGGTTAAATGCATACTTGAGAAAAGTGTCTCTGACTGTCTACACAGTGAATGTTTGTGGACTGAGTGACTCATGCAGATTGTTTGCTTGTGTTTGCTGTTGCAGTTTTGATGTGGAGAATGGGCCTTCTGCAGGATGCAGTCCTCTGGATCCACAGGCCTCCCCTGGCTCGGGGCTCATCCTGCACCCGAACTTCTCCCAAACCGGACACAACCAGCGGCGAGAGTCCTTCCTGTACCGCTCAGACAGCGACTACGACCTCTCACCGAAATCCATGTCCCGCAACTCTTCTGTCGCCTCAGAGCTGTGAGTTATGATGATGATTATAATTATAATAATAACAACAACAACAACAACAACAACAACGACAACTCTTAAAGTAGAACAATAATCATAAAAGTGATCCAGGCAACCCAAGACAAATGTACGACATACTATAAACAGGAAGAAAAGCAGATCAACGAGGCCCTTAACTCTCCATAACAGTCTTAAACTATGATTACACATAACATTATTTCTTAATCATAACCAAAAACTTGGCTGAACCTGATGACAGAAAGCTAAACAAATGATTAAATTGTTTAAGTGTAAGCTCTAAACATTCAAATGCTTTAGTTCATCTTTTTTTCCGAAGCTGCTCTTCAAAAATGATGAGTAGAAGTACCTTAAATATGAGCAAATTTATCTAATACAGTACACTTCTCATTATTGGATTATTCTACCTCAAATATATGATTATTGAGCTTGTTTTTACATGCATTTGCTCATTTCAGGCTTCAGATTTTCGCATTTAGCTTAACAAAGTTTTGCGTCTTTTTATAAATAAAAACTTTTTGACTTTTTTTAAATCGACTGATTTTTCATCTCTTTATAAGTATTCGCGATTGGAGCACGACTGCTTCATGATTGAAATTATTACACATTTTTAGAAAAAGGTTCTATTATGTTTATATATTTGGTTCATTATAACCATGTAATATCAAATACTAGATAACTTTTATCATATTCAAAAATAGTTTTACATCCTAAGGTGTCATTTTTGCAATGTTTGTCTTTGCATAAATAAATAAACAAGAACAAATAGTAACGTATTGATTTATTACATCACATCCGTTTGCTTTACATAAAAAGACCATTTTATTAGTCATTTTAACGTTGCTGGTTTAAGTTTTTTTTATTTTTATTTTTTAAGATTAAGTTTCTGTTGTTCCAATAATAAATATGCAACAGTTAGTTCTGACCAAGCCATCTGATTGGACGAGTCTAATTATATTCATCTCCATGTGACAGATGTTCTAAAAACCATTAATTACACTAACTGTCGGTTGCCGCATAGATGAAAGTAGGTCTGTACATTTGGCAGTACTAAGGGGAGAGTAACTGCTTGCCAAAATCACAAAAGCACTTTAAGCTAGAAAACAAATCTGTTACCGTTATGTCATCTTAAACAACACTTAGTAATTGCTTCCAAGTCGTTCCAAACCTAAGGAAGCATTGTTTTGCTCATGGCTAACGTAAGCGGCAACACTTAACTAGCTTCTAACTCTCTAGCTTCTCTTTTAAACCTTTAACTAGACTCTACTTGGAGTTGAGAAAAAGGGATCCTACACCCTAGTGCACTACATTTCTATTTAAGGCAATTTGAGATTCAATTAAATATAAATGAAATCATCATCATGGCTATTATCAATGACTGTATCGCCACCCTGCTGATATTCAGTGCAACAGCACAAATGTGATATTGCTTTAATCTCATGCTACATCCGCTCATGTTTCTAAATATATAATAAAAATTATTGTGCGCTTTAAACATTGAGGTTGGCAATGGCTATACGTCATTCTTTGAATTAATTTTTTAATGTCTCTTCAAAGCTTTCAGGATAATGTTACGAAATAACAACATTTCAGTAATGTGCTTCATATTTGTGAAAGAAACAATCGTACAGAACTTTGCATTGAGAGGAATTAAGGGCAGGAATTGAGGGCAGGCTGCAGCATGTCTCTTACGCTCCCTGATTTCCTCTGATGGACTCAACTGGCATTAGGTACAATAAGGCGCAGTTTTCCCACTGACGTCTTATTATCGGAATTGCTTTGTGGAGCCCGAGGGATCATGTAGGATTGTGTACAGTTTCTTGCTTTTTATGTAATTTGTAGTCACTGTAGTATGTCATAAGCAACCTCCTTTAGGCTACGCTACGTGCTGCATCGAGATGGTGTCATTCCGCACGTCTTGCTATGATGACCTTCACACTGTTACTTAATGCTGTTATGTTTGAATGAAATCTGACTTAAGAAAGCTATCATATCCTGTTTTGCTTCCAGGCACGGGGATGACCTAATCGTCACGCCTTTCGCTCAGGTAAACATGACTTTATCTTTCCACGTCATGTTTGTCGTCATTAGTGTGATTGCTCAGGAGTAGACTGTGGCTTTTCTTACGTTAATGTTTACTTTTGTAGCCTTAAACATATTTACTTAAATACGCACTCTGTCTGGGTCTAGGTCCTGGCTAGCCTTCGAAGTGTCAGAAACAACTTCACTGTGCTTACTAATGTACAGTGTACCTCAAACAAGTAAGTTATATTTGCTATTTAAGTGCACTTTTATTAGTGTAAATAGCATCAGGGGGAAAAGAATGTTGGTTAAAAAAACACACACACACACACAAACTTCTTGATTCATTCAAAATCCACTCAATATGAAATATAATAAATAAAAACATACATTTCATACTTTATCAATCCTGTATATCTTTTCCATTTTTTTAAAGGTATTTTATAGTTTGTTTATATATATATATATATATATATATATATATATATATATAATAGTTATTTTTATTAGTATTTTATAGTATGTATAATAGTATTTTATAGTACTTTATATTTTAATAGTATTTATTTTAGTATAATAGTATTTATTTATTAACTTTTTTATAGTATATTATAGTTTTTTATTAGTATTTATAGTATGTTTATTAGTATTTTATAGTTTGTTTTAATAGTATTTTATAGTAATAATCTTAAGTAGTATTTTATAGTACATTTGATAGTATTTAATAGTAACTTTTATACTATTTAATAGTATTTTGTAGTTTATTTTTTAAATAATTGTATAGTCTATTTTAATAGTCAAATTCAAATTCAAATTCAAATTTTATTTGTCACATACACAATCATACACAGTACGATATGCAGTGAAATGCTTAGGCAACTGCCCTGACCATAGAACAAGAAGGACACAAAAAAACAAGAAGGCAAGAAAGTTATTAATCTAGGAAGGAATAAAAAAATATCTATATAGAAAATAAATATTAAAACAAAGTAAATTTGAGAAATATATATATAAAAGTAAAAATTTGCTAAGAAGAATAAAATAAAATATAAAATGTTTGTATGGTGCAAATATACATTAAGGAAGATATAACTGTACAATAGAAGATAGAAAATGTAGAATGGAGTGGACATAAGGAACGGAATGTCCAGCAGAGTGCAAATATGCAGTAAAGTGACAAAAATAGTATTTTATAATATATTTTTAATCATATTTTACAGCTTCTTTTTATTAGTATTTTATAGTATGTTTAATAGTATTTTATAGTACAGTATATTTTAATAGTATTTATTTTATAGTATATTTTTAGAACTTAACTTTTTTATAGTATATTATAGTTTATTTTAATTATTTTTTTTGTTTATATATTATAGTTTTTATTAGTATTTATAGTATGTTTATCAGTATTTATAGTTTGTTTTAATAGTATTTTATAGTAATATTTTTAAATAGTATTTTATAGTTAATTTTATAGTATTTTATAGTTAATTTTATAGTATTTAATAGTAACTTTTATACTATTTAATAGTATTTTGTAGTTTATTTTTTAAATAATTGTATAGTCTATTTTAATAGTATTTTATAATATATTTTTAATCGTATTTTACAGCTTATTTTTAATAGTATTTTATAGTATATTTGATTAGAATTGTATATTATATCTTAATAATTTTTTTATTAAAGTTTATTCTATAATTAATTCAAATCCTTTATCCTTTATCTTTATATTGCATTATGAAAATACCATTTGCAATTCATTTTACAAATCTTTCATTTATTCTGATCATTTCACAATTAAAGAGTTCACTGGCTTCATCTGCACTAGAATTAATCACAATTACACAATTGAATAATTTAACAAGTAGACAAGAAGCTAACTACTGTAGACCTTAACTTTTTAACTAGACCCTAACTTCATAGAGTTTCTAATACTTTTGGATATTTTAGTCTGGTCTACACACAAAAAAAACCTCACAAGAGATGCAATGGTGTTTCTCAAGAGCCTCTGAGTCTAACAGGCTGCAGTGTGCGTAATGAAACACAAGAGGACAGTGTGAGCACAGCATGGAGCTGCACTCGGCAATAAAGTGCACTGACCCTGTCTGACATGTTCCTCATTCCCCAATTTCCACTTAGCCCTTGACCACTTTAAAGACGTTAATCGCCTGCTTAGGTCTTTTGGTTTCCTCTCAGTGACACGTTTTTCCACCTGGAATCCGAAAGCAGAGAGGAGGGAAAAAAAGGCAGTTCCTCACTTTTATTGAGCTCAGGGATTATTTTTCCTCTTGACTTACCACGAGCTGCGTCAAACCAATTACAACACTACGTTAGAGGCGTTTGTTGGGTTCTGATCAAGTCTGTCACGTCCCGGGCCAGACAGATGGAGAACAAATCAATCTCGCAGACTGGCTGTTCGTTCTGGGAGCGTTCATGAAGATCGGTCTGGTCTGAGAATATTGAAGGAAATGCCATATAACCTTAGAGATCTCGAGAGTTTGTCTAAGTAATAAATAAATGATTTACAGCATTTTATATTAGACTTTATTTCAATTTGTTTCTTTCTCATACCTTTGAGGTATAAGGTCAGTTTGCCGTCATAACATTAAACACAGAGGCACATGAACGCTAGAGTTGCATCCTGTTAAATATATTAAATGTGCAGAAGCCCACTATTATATGCATACTTTTTTCCATTTAGGAGATCACCGGCTACCACGCAGCCCTCCCTCACCAGAGTCTGCCTGTCTGGTAAGCCATCACACTTCATTATAATGTGAATGTGCGTAAACTACCATTTCACGTGCTGAGACAGCTCTCAAGTCATTTGGCTGGATAGCTGTAATATAATTCTCAATATAAAGTCTTTGTATTATACTGTATGTGTAGAAGCGGGCGTCTGACATCTGAGCATTTTTGCGACTTTGTGATCTTTCTGATGTTGTGTGTGTGTAAATAAGCGCTGGATGGGATGTAAGAGGTAGGTACTAGAGAAATCTTAAACTGAACCCGGTTCACATCCCTTTGGTACTCTCATGTCAGAGAAGATTGGATTGACTTATGTTAGACGTAGCTTTTTTTTTTGTCACTTTTGTAGTGTACAAGTGCTAGTAATGTACAACAAAATCTAGTAATAGCAGTAAAAAAAGTGCAAAGCAAATAGGTTTTATATCAGTTGTCTTTATGAATGTGTGTATATATGAGAAAGAGAGCCAAGTACAAACAATTTTACTGAGCAAAAAAAAAAAAAAAAAAAACCCAAAAAAACAGATAATTTAAAAAGTTTATATTGCAGTGTTTTTCTTTTAAGAAATGTAATAGCTCAAAAATATCGTAAAGTTTCCACAATTACTAATTTTTACTCATTATGAATACATTTAATAATATAGTTATCAAATATGTAGTGAGTTATATTTTCCATATTTAAAGCAAAAAGTGTTTTCGAGTCTTTTTCTATGCTCTTTGGCATTTTGTATTAACAGCTATGCACAGTTTATATTCTAGATTATAACCCTATAATGACACATGTAGATAAATCAGTGCAATACATTTGCAAAGCAATTATTTTACTGTTAAAAGCCTCTCATGTGGACGAACCGGTGAAATCCTCGGTTGTGAAACAGAGAGAGCGCAGCGGGACGTACTGTAGAAGCTTTGTTATAACTTAGTGATGGATGAAGGGTGTGATATCTACAGCAGGGAGTTTTGTTTTTCCTCCATGTTCAACTCCTGCTTCAATTTATTAGCCTCTCTGAGCTGGAATGTGCCACAGATCTGACTCTAATCTAGCTGGGTGGAATTGCATAGTGAAATGCAACCCACAGATCCGAAACACGGGGAGAAAATGTCAGTTTTATTCTAAGGACAGCAAAAATAAGTGCAGGAGGAAATCCCTTTGAAGTGGATAGAGCATGGTTTTCATCTATTTCATCCGTTCATTCATTCTTCATAGAGCTTATCCTGTATAGGGTCACGGGTCGGGTTGGAGGCATGGAGTCCTCTCCCAGGGAACTCACAACGGGAGACACCCTGAATGGAGGACCAACTCGTCACAGGGCTCAAGCACATAAACATTCGTGCACAAATCCCTAGCCGCAGTAAAACATTTGAATGGTGCAAACGTTTTAAAGAAGGCTGTAAGTTTGTGAATGATTATCCCAGTCGAGGTGGCTCGAAGCCCACTGCAGTTGTTGCTGTGAACATTCAGAAAGTGGAACGCCTGACCTTTGAAAAATTGATGGATAACTTGTCACTCAGTTGTGACTCTGCTATCTGTGGAAACTGTACGCACAATCATTCACGAAAACCAGTTACTCGTAATAACTGGGAGTTATTGCCACATCCTGATCTCACTCCAAGCCATTTCCACATGTCTGGGCCATTAAAGGAGTTCCTGGGAGGCCAGTGTTTCAGCTTGTTTCAGGGGATTAGATAAAGATTATGAAGATCCCGGGTTGATTTGAACGCCTGTTGTATTACGCCACCATGCCAGCTTTCTACTTTTTGTAAAGTGCTAGTGGTCCATTAAAGAAAAAGAAAAAAAAAAAAAAGTACAGTTTTGAGCAGCTGATTATAGTATTGCATTATGTAGCCTAAAATATTTTCAGACCTACAAAGTGCATTTGGCCTGCGTTCTCACCCCGAATGTTTTTAAGTCGACATCCCCACATTTGCGACGAGTCTACGCAGCCCGTACTACTGTATGTGTACGGAGGATTAGTAACAAACATAAAAACATCCAAAAGAATAAAAATAACAGTGGAGGAAATAGATATTTCTGTTTTTCTACCCCAGTGGAATTGTTCAGTAGCAGAGCCTACGCTGTGTTAGACTTGGCTACGTGACTCTCCGCACTGTTCCCAGCATCTTCTCATTTACCATCACTCATCTCCAGGCCGGACTCTGGTGATTGATCCGGGCAAAACACACGCACGCATGCACACATACACACATACACACACGCATGGACTGCACACAAACCCAGAACGTTGCCTATTGTTGCGTCTAGTACAGGAGCAGTGGAAGCCCACAGGAAATGGCGAGCACTTATTGCTCCCATACTCATGGCCGTACACATACACATACACACACGTACACACACCAAACTATAGTGCCCATGTTTGACGTTGTTGAGTCTGGTTTCCGTTAATAGGCCTTGGGAGACTGGAGGACGCTCGTGGCGCTGATGATGGCGTACGTGTGCCCGGATTTGTGCTAATATCAGCATAATTACAATAATTTGCCTTATAGCTTTCACACCCCCTCCTACTGTATACACACACACACACGTGCACCTGTTGAACCAGCCACACAATACCATTTTAGGGGCTGTTTTGTCTGACTTGGAGGTCAGCACTCTGAAATAATGGCTGGGAAAATTCCATCAAATTCCCCCACTTTGGCCTTGAGGGACACATGGAGCGTCACATCAGAAAATCACAGATGCAAGCCGGAGCATGCGCTGCACGGAAACACGAGCGTTTCTTTGAAACCGGGCGAATGCTGTAGTAGTTGAGAAATCCTTGGCTGCGTTTGTTTATTTGATGAGGTAATACTGGAAGGGATGAAGCGGCACTTGAGAAATGTAGAGGTTCCATGTTATACAACGGTTTTACAGTGTAACATTTTTTTTTTCTCATTGTAATAAATCCAAGGTTGAATCATTTGCATTCAGATTTTTGTTTCTTTTTATTAAAAATTATTTCAATTAGAAATAAATAATAATACTAAGAGACCAGCGGCGCTAACTTCCTCAGTACGGTTTATTAGTTCCTCTAATCTGTACTCATCTACACAAGAACGAGTGAGAGAGAGAGAGAGAGAGAGAGAGAGAGGTGTATTGTCAGGAGGAGGTGTTCCTGTCAGGTGCAGTGGTTTTTGATTGACGTCAGTCTGCAGCATGCGGCTTTTGCTGACTTCCTTTCAGACCAGGTGGACTGGTATACATTTCCTGAAGCCAGTCAGGCCTGATCGATCTTACCAGTATACAAACTGGCAGTGACGCACACATCTCAGCACGGTCCAATTATATTTACTTATTCATTCCTTCTCTTTTTAAAAAGCTGTTTAATTACCAATGGCACACACAATTAGAATGTGATAGCAGTGTTAGTGTATGTACTGTACACTAACACTGCATCATGCAAGAGCACGCTTGAGGTTTTCCCTTTACTGGCAGCAGAATTGAAATCTTGTGCGTATTGTTGCACAGTAGGCAACAGAACATTGTGACTCCGCTGACACTTAAAATAAGCCTTTTAAGATTTAGAAATCATACGTCATTGCTTCAGTGGAAGAGCATAATTGAAGTACCGAAAGCAAAACGTTTGCAACTTGAGCTGATTTAACTGTAACAAGACATCGTACTGCACTGTAATCATGAGCGTTGTAGAATGAGAAAGAAAATCGCAGTGCACAAAACGGATGATGTCACTTATAAGTTTTAGCAGGTATAGGTAATAAACGGTACAGATATATGGCAGAACTTTTACTTTCTGAAACCAGGGTGTCCACCTCTGCACAAAAAATGCCAAAACTATTTCATTCTCAAGTGAACTGTGAAATTCCTGTAAATGATCTTCACAAAATCTCCTTCGAGCAAGTGGTATGAAAGATTGAGGAGTACATCTTTTAGACTCAATGACCAGCAAGATCTAGCAGGTTTTAAAGAATAATATATATATATATATATATTTTTTTTTTTTATACAATTGTTGTACAGCAATTTTCATTTCAAAAATGAACAGATGATTCTTATTATTCTTGTTTTAGAGGCGGCACGGTGGTGTAGTGGTTAACACTGTCGCCTTGCACCTTCCGGGTTCGATTTCCGTCTCTGTGTGCATGTTCTCCCCTTGCTTGGTGGGTTTCTTCCCACCCCCCCAGTAACCCAGTAGTGTAAGTATCTATCCAGTGATGTAAACTTCAAAGCACTTTTTTGTAAGTCGCTCTGGATAAGATCGTCTGCCAAATGCCTAAATGTAAATGTAAATGTACCTGGCGTTCCCGTGGCCTGCAGTAATTGTACACGTATGTGCATGTGTGTGCCCTGCGATGGATTGGCACGGTGTCCAGAGTGTACACGTCTCGTGCCCTACGTCTCGTTCAGATCCATTACTCATTATTTTGTTGTCTAGGTCAGTTTTGCTCATTGTGTGATACATTAATGACTATTTATTTCCCAAATTCATGTTTAACTCTATATGACACTGAGAGAGCAGAAGAAAAAAAAAAGGACAGACTTGATATGCATTTTCAGTACTGTGTCATACATACTGTACTGGGTATACAATACACTGAGAATACGCATCACGGCGGAAGGTATTCCTTTCACGGAGGTGTAAATGGAGGGAAGTTGTCGATCTGCCAGTTCCTGCTTTCCTTCATTACTGCACACCTGGCCGATCTTTTCTTTTTTTCTTTTTTTTAAAGAATCCTATAAGCCCTCACAAAAACATCCTCCTCAGACACAATGACACACTCAGGCTTTATGAGTCTCCGTTTCTGCTGCGTGCCAGTGATGTAACTCTCCGCCATGGAGACAAAGAGAATGAGAGAACCACTGACCTCCTAAACCGCTTCCTGCGTGTCACACAAACAGGGTCAGAGGGCAGGAAGGAGAGCGCAGATTTTTCCTGTTTTTCTCTCACTGCTGGAATCCACCGGAACCCTGGAGGTGTTTTTCAGAGTGTGCGTGTGCGTGTGTGTGTGTGTGTGTGCGTGTGAGCTTCTCATGTGAGCGATGACACTACCTGTGAGTTAATGAGTGGGAAAATGGGGAAGATTTTTATGGGGGAAGATTGGCTTCCAGCATAGTTTTCACTCTCACACACACACACACACACACACACACACACACACACACACACACACATGGCAATGATTCAGAACATTCACACACAGATTTGCGTCTCCTGTAGGTCAGTCCATATCTTTTATCAGGACGAGCTGTCCTGTGAGGTGCAGCTAAATCTTCTCTTATCCTCGGACGCTCTGTGGCCGACCTCTTCAGGGCCGTGTCAGAGCACAATCTTGTTTTTTAAAATGGAGGAAGAGATGAAAAAATAAAACGAGCTCGATTGATTTGTGTGTGTGTTGATGAATTCTTCTTAACTCGCCACATTTAGTCAACACTTTTAATTAGGTTTACGTCACGTTCTTGAGTTACGAATGAAAAAAAACAAAACATTGTAGCGAGTACACGAGGTTCCAGCTTTTACAAAAACGTAATTGCAAAGCAAACAAATGAAGCAGTGGCTTCGCTTCTTGCCTGAACTCCGTAGACGCTGAATGTGTAACGTGCCCAAGCCTGTGATTGGCCAAAAGAGGCGTGTCTAAACTAAACGAATTCATTCCTATATGACACTAGTTATGGAATGCATTAGAATAAATATGAGTTTCTTCATTGTCGCCCCAGTGTGTTTTAAGGAATGATGTGCACAATACCGACGAATTTGGCGTAACCCTTGCGGGAAACGGTGCCCTATGTTTCCTGGTAAGCGATATCATTGCCATTAAGAGGACTGGTAGATCATGTCAATATTAGGTTAATTATTCTTTGCTTAACGCTTTTAAGTGGTAGATTTCTTAACCACTACTTCCTTACACGGGAATTGCCCTTGCCGCGCTGGTATCGTAGCAAGCTTCATAGCTGTACGTGATTATTTATTTCAGATTAAGTCATGTTGATAGTACAGAGTGTGTGTACCTCTGCGTCCTGTTGTGTCACCTCAACCACACATACACGCCTTCAAGATAATGCCTCGGTACACATTTTATTCAAATTCAATTTGAGTTAGAGCCGTAATTAATGTGTGCTGATATCGACTCGACATAGTCAAACATTTCCCTTCACCACTCGTGTTCAACTTCAAGACCTTCCAAGGAACAAAGTCTTGACGGGGAAGTTATGCTTATTTAGTGGTGTAATGCTAAGATTAGGAGAGCAGTCTATATAAATGTCCATATTAATCTCTGAATCTGGTGTTTGAAAAAAACTCTAAACTGTGACATTTCAAAAGCAGATTTGGTCATGCTTTCATATCAGGTTTATTTTATCTAGCACCACTGCACTAGGGAAGGAATTAATTAGAGGGACACGTGGTTACAGGAAAATAAGCAACATCAGGACGGTAATGTTTTATTCCTTTTATACCACAGCAGTGTGTCAGCATCATATATATTTTAATATATGTATGATTACATTTAGTGTTTTGGAATGTCCATGAAACTACGAATGGCTCAGTACTGGTATTAGGGCTTTGAGCTACTGATCGGAGGACCATCTGATCCTTGAAAATCGACGGGTAACTTGTCGCCAACTTGCAGACGAGACGCGTCTGTCTGTAGAAACACTGTGCACAAACATTTACAAACATGCACGTTACATATGACACGTTACAGTAACTCGGCTGTCAAATCCCACGTCCAGTCCTGACATCGCTTCAAGCCATTTTCACATGTTTGGGCCATTAAGGGAGTTCCTGGGAGGCCGGCATTTCAGACATGAAGCAGAGAGTCTGATCATGCTTTAGCTCAAACAGACTACGTGCACACAGAGTGGAGGCAATATTCAAACGATGGGGTGGTAATGTGACCGAGCCAACCAATAAGCCAAAATATTCTCCTATGAAGGAAACTGATACACGGATGATTGAAAACAAAAAAACAAGGGTTCCATCAAGAAATGACTGCATTTTTCTAAAAGCAACTAATTTCTCCTTAATAAATCTTAAGATTACAGATTACATCCATAGTCATGCATTTGTGCCCTTTGACTGGATAGATTAGTTATTTGGTAATGCTATCGGAGTGTGTAAGAAATTATACACACTGTATACGGTTTGTATTCTCAGTGCGATATTCCCAATACATCTGAACCGGATTTAATTACACTTCCTTCTAGAGAAGTCCTTTTTGCATAAATATTAATTCTCCCTCGTGTGTTTCCTTCAATGTTACTTTCAGTAATAAAAGTTTATTTCTATTATTAGGCATTTGAAGATAATTACATGGCTCCATAACCTCAGGTGATGCTGAGATGATGTAAAGTGTTAAGACTGACGGTTGAGGTAGGCAGAAAAAAAACTGATCAGATCAGGACAGATTTGAGGCTGCAAGTGAACTGTGGATGTGCAGGAGCTTTGATGTACAGTATATACAAGATAAGAAAAAAAAACATTAGAGGAAATGACATTATTACAAAACTACAACGTGTATTCATATTCAAAACAAGCAAAAGTACAGTTTAATACCTTCAAAAAAAAAAAAAAAAAAACGATGGGCTACACCACCTGTATGTGCCTAAGCAAAAACATGATCACTTTGTTACAGGTAAAGGTGCTGTTCTTTCACGTAGACACCTCAGAGGTGCGCAGTCTGTCACGTAGACGCACCAGGGTTGTTATACCGGCATCCGTGCGGCAACAATTGCGGGTCTGTCAGCCTTACGATGCTTCCAGCAGGTGCTCTGTGTGACTCTATTCTTATCACAATGTCTGTGTGTGGCCGCACGTCTTATCGTGTACACAGAGCCGTGCGACATTATGGTTTATCAGGTGCACGCTTTTAGAAGTGAAAGGATACCAACAGGAAAGCATCTTGGATGTAGTGTATTAAGATATATATATATATATATATAAGATATAATATATATATATATATTTTTTTTTCCTTCAGTCCATCTGGGACTAAAGGGTTTCTAGCACTTAATAGTTATCAGAGCGTTTTTGTGATAAGCCTGATTTGTTTTGATTTGATAAGTGACTTTTAAGGTAATGTGGGAAGGAGAGAAGAATTCTTAACTGCACTTCCTTGTTAAGATTCCGAAGGTGGAACTAAGCCAACATTCCTCCTGCTGTTTGCAAAGAAAATAATAATAACAGTTATAGCTTTACTGTATGTGCTAAACATGATATGGTTATTGTTCTTAAATAATACTGTACATTTTGGGTAAGAAATAAAACACTATGTCGTTCTATTGTAGGAATATGATGTATAACAGTTGGGGTGAGGTGATTTTTTTCTTTTTCAATATAACAGTACATCCCAAAAGGATTGCTAACAATTTTCACTTTCAGTTTATTAATGAATGACACCTCATGCTTTTCCACAACAACAAAAAAAAATGTTGTGCGATACAAGCACATTACATTGTCGCAGCTATAAACAGTTGTTCTCTCATCAGTTTCTTTTTTTGTTGGCTAAACGACGTCTGATACTGGGAAACTGGAAAGTCCAACAGAACTGATTTTCACATGGCAGAATATTTTATGACTCTTGTAAAGCCTTGACATTGAAGACACGTTCTTTAAATGTTACTAGGTGTGTTCAAGTCAAACCGGGACTTTTGACTGCGCAGAATAACAGAACACAGTTATGATCGTAAAAAGTACCTTTATTTCTCTATATAATCCAATGCTACAGGGCCATGCCAGGATCAAAACTGTGGGATTCTTGACTACATAATTTCTGATAGTGTTGGACTGACACGCTGGGCAGTGGTAGCTCCGTGTGTTAAGGTGCTGATCAGAGTTCCTGATTACTGATCAGAAGGTTGACGATTCAAGCCCAACTCTAACACTAAGTTGTCACTGTTGAGCTCTTGAGCTTCAAACCTGTCTGCTCCAGTGGTGCTCTCACAGCTGACCTTGTGCTCTGATCTCAGCTACAATAGGATATGCACAGAATAAAGAATTTCACCTGACAGTAGTGTAAACTATATGGACAAAAGTATTTGGCGCAACCTGCAATGACATTGTAGCCAAATACATATATTTCAAAATGGACTTTGTCCTCCTTTTGCAGCTATCTTGGAAGGCTGTCTACAAGATTTTGGAGTATTTCTGTACGAATACGTGCCTATTCATTCTGTAGAGCATTTATGAGGTCCGGCAGTGATGTTGGATGAGAAGGCCTGGCTCGCAGTCTACGTTCCAGTTCATCCCAAAGGTGCTCGGTATTTGGTTGAGGTCAGGGCTCTATGTTAGGGCCTGTCATGTTTTTCCACACCGAACTCATCAAACCATGTCTTTATAGTCCTTGCTTTGGCACAGTCATGTTGGAATAGAAAAGGGCCTTCCCCAAACTGTTGCCACAAAGTTGGAAGCGTAGCATTGTCCAAAACGTCTTGGTATGTTGAAGCATTAATAATTAACAGGTTTGGCCATATACCATGTGGCCTTTTTCCCATATAGTGTATATGTAATAAATAATGGTTCAAGTTTAGCCATGCTTCTTCAGGTTATTATTAGGCTTAGATTACTGTACAGAGTGGATGTATTCACTCACATACAAGGCTCTGTGAATGAGCAGCACATGCACCTTAATACAAATATCATTTGAATTTCAATAGAAATGACTACTGTTATAGGTAACTAATCCTTCGGATTAGAGAATTCAACAAGCGCTGTCTCGTGATATACAGTCAATAACTAACAGCAAACCAGGACTTTCCCGGTTGCCTTTTAAGGTGAGACTTTATCTTACTGAGATTAACCCAGCATACAGTCACAACAATAATAAATGCTGAGTAATGCACCATGTCTGGCATTTCATCAGATTTTCCTATCGGTCAAGCTTTATTAACGGTTTGGCCAATGGAAGTAGCCTTCCGTCTTTAAAATGATGCATGTATGCTCATAACTTTCGTAACGCTAGTTAGCATGTCCTTTACACAATGTGCTCTTTAACTGCGTTGGCAAACAGCTCCTTTCAAGCACACATTACCCCACTCACTCCTCCGCCATTGATCATAACCTGACAACACTGGAGTGTTTGAGGACGAAGAAGTTATTTGCTCATGCATTTGGGAACTCAAGTCTTTCCCAACAGCTAGTCCCAACCCTAAAGCAATGCTCGAAACGCCACTCAGCGTGCCCTTGGCAGAACAGGCAAATCACTGCCGTGCCATTTTAACCTGGAATGATAACGAGATTAAAATGAAAAACAATCCTAAAGGGCAGGCACGTTAAATTTCCACTGTTGCTCCGCTTGTCTATTAGGAGACAAGTGTCAGATATGGGTGCACTTCCAGTTAAAGGACAGGACAGGTCGGATTATTTGAGCAGGTTACTGTTTATTTAAACCCTGCTGAGGAGTTCATCTTACATCCAGTAACAGTCCATTTCCTATTCCCTGCAGGGAAACCATTTTTCTATTAATATTTATTTTCCATGGTGTCCACTCGTCTTGCTTTCAGTAAGAAGAGTTGAGGTCTAAAATTAGCCGGATTCTTTATTGCCACATCACCATTTTACTCATGAGAAATGGAGCAGTATGTAGGAACAAACAACGCTACGCAGCGTGAGCATTTGTTTACTTCGCGTTGCTCATTTAGGTCTGCAGTATCATTTCCTCTTCTCCCTCACTGAGGCTACAGTAGCTCAGAGTTGTCCTTTCATAGTCACAGAGCTAGGACGGGAAGAGGAATGACAGAGACAAAAGACAGACAGGAAGAGTAGATTTTTCCTTGTTTTTGCTGGCTGAATAACAATAAAGTGCCAGGAAATGATCAGAAAATAAATTTAAGTTAAAGAAAGGACATTAGTAGGGGACGTTTATTTACAACGTCCAATTCGGGGTGTTCAAGTCAAACCGGGACTTTTGATTGTGCAGATTGACACGACACAGTTTTTCGCGAGTAAACACTCCCTTTATTTCTGGAAACGGCTCGGAGGGCCAATAACTCCCAGCTGAGTTCCCGTAATGTGCAAATGGTGTTTGTGAATGATTGATTGTTACAGTTCCCACAAGTTGGTGACGATTTATCCATTGATTTTCAGTGGGCTCAAAATCACCTTGGCCGGGACTTCATTCATTGCACTGCATATCGTACTGGACATGACCGTGTATGTGACAAATAAAATTAGCATCATGAATCCCAGTTTGTTTTAGAGTTACTAGGCAGTTAGATTGGAGTTTAGATAGCGTTTTCCTGACAGATCACCGACTGTATATCCTGCCATAAAACATTTCTTTCCTGATAGGGGTGGACTCTTCTAGGAAGACATGAAAGGAGGAACATCGTTCAGATGAATAGTGTTTTCATCTGTACAGTTTCAAAGACTTGTAGAACTAAAGTCAAGGGACATTCTGGTACTGTAGCTCCTGTTACCTGTCTGTTGGGAGATTTACAAAAACCTTTGACACAACTGACTGATCATCTCTGAGATCGAATTTTACTCTATGACCTTTTTATTTTATTTTTTTTTATTATTTTTTTTTTATCTGCTTTACCAGATTAATTCACAGGTCAATGTAGCAGTTTGATCTTACTCGTTTGAATCTTTCTTGACCATAAATGTGAAAATTAATTTCGCATTTAGATTGAAGTAAGTCCTAGTGTCTTTTAGTTAAAGCAGGCACACCCAAAACATTTCTTGCCTTATGCTTCATCACGATATTTGCTAGAAATATTCTTTGTATCTCCCACATCAGTCAATAGCCAGATGAAATTACAATATTGCACTTTGTTTTGACTGGCATGGTATTCCCACTATCCTCTACCTCTGACTCACCTCCCCTTTCATCATTTTAGAATTTTGAGTAAGCACGCATGTTGTAGGCAAATAGCCAGTCAGGAATGAATGTAGTATAGGAGTTGATGAGTTTGCAAGTCAATAATAATAACTATTATTGTTTGTAATTTATACTGTACATTACAGCATATTTATTTCATTTATTGTTACTGCGTTTTGGAACTGGAGAAGCGAAGCGAAGAGAAGCTTGGTGGCGTTCGGGTTTTAACTCTTGCCCTTCCAATCAATAACCCAGAAACCAAACTGTTAAACTGCAATTTACTCATTAGGACAGTTTTTTATTTTTTGTTTGTTTGAAAAAAAAAAAAAAGGACAGCCCAGGGAACTCTGGTAGAGGTGTCATAACCTAACTGTTAGGAACCCAATTATGATTAAATTGTAGCACAAGGGAGCTTAGAGAAGAGTACTATAAGGATTTCACCTGATTGCAGTATGTTACAGAAACCTTTATTTAACATTTAGAAAGGATCCTAATAGGATTTGTAAAGCTTGCTTCCTGGTTACATACAGTAGTATAATGTATATAAAGAATATGAGTTTGAGATCATAGAGCATGAGCTATCTGATACAGTAGTTGCGACGGCTCCCCTTGTTTGATGGACAGCTAAGATTCTCCTGCTGTTCAAATCCATTAAAAACATAACCTCTCCAGGCTTCCCAAAGTTCAGTTTGAAGGATACACTGAGGATCAATGTCTTGTGAGCCCTACAGAGGATTGAGAAAGTGTGTTTTGGCCTCTCACGTTGTTCCGCGTCCAAAAGCTTGACCCTTACCGAGAGCTCAAACCCACACCGCTTATGTCAGTGCAGAGCTTGTGGTACAGTCCCTGACGTTGGGTCTATAAACCTTCACCGAAAGGGATCAGCATGCATGTTTTGAGCAGTGACTGCTGATCACAGCTTGAAGTCACATCGCATAATTCGGTCTTATTGATTTAGGCTCAGTGCCGTAAAGCGGAATCGACCACAGCAATGAAATCCGATCTTGAAGCAGCACAATGTAGCCAGCTGCTGTGTTTTTTTTTTTTTTTTTTTACGGAGTAGTAATATTGTTAGATCTAGCCGCATTAGGCCTAATAAAGCTCCCCAGCTTATGTAATCTAAGACTTTTTGTGGCTTGCTTTCACAGAGTAGCACAATAGTGAGCTTTATGGCGGTGCAGTCCAGAGAACGCGAACCTGCGTCACTGTCACCGTCACTGGGGAGCCTGGGTGGGGGTCCTACCTCAGTCCAGAATGGAGTGTGTGGTCTTTAGCTGAAATGTTAGGGAGTAATCCTGGAGCAATGCGAGCTTGACCACTGAGGGTTTGGTAATTCCCTCCTTGGCAGGAGACATGAGCTCAGCATTTGTTTCCACCTCCGTATAACTAATAGCTGAAATTAATGTCAGGGGTAACATTTGGTTATTTCACGGTTTCTTGTAGCGGTTATGACACATGTTCCTGTATCATGTACAGTAGTTCCTTATAAAATTCACGTGTGTATGTAGTTTTAGAACCATACCTCTATGACTGTGCGTTTGTGTCACCGTTTGAATCATCCACTATCGTAGGAAAGCTTGCTCTGAGATGCTTTATGGTGGCGTCCAGGAAATAAGCAAAACACTTCCTGTTTTGTTACGCTCATGGAGCTGCATTCCTCTGCTAATGATGTCACGTTTCAGCAGCAGGACACAATAAAGTCATTGCATGTCCGTTTAGACTCAAGACAAATGATGTATGTTTACTCATGCGTAGGGGAAAATTAGCATACTGTATAGAGTATGTACAGTACAGTTCAAAAGTCTTGACCCACCCCACATTTCTTCATATTAAATGGCATTAAATTATGTAGATTAAATTACAGATGTGGGAACAAATGGTTTGCTGTGACTGGTTGCTTTATGTAATCTCAGCAGCCACCTCATTTCCCCTCTCGTCTGTTTCGACCACTCAGCATTTTCAGCATCGCCGGTATATTAATCACCGGCTTGATCATCTGCACCTGTTTCTCACTGGTTCATCTCTTAAGTTAGATGGGTTTTTCGTGCTTGAATGATTCATAGGTCACTGTGTGGCTTAATAAATAAAAAAACATTTCTCTGAAACTGGTCAGGTACAGCAACTGAACTAAAAATGAGAGCCAAAAAAAAAAATCCTTCAGGAAGCCTGGCTTGCTATTCATCAAGACTACATTAAAAATACAAGAACGTCTGTCTGGTTTTAATTAATGTTGTGTAAGAGCAGCTCTGATAGGAGTGCTATATGTACGGTAAATCACTGTTTATAATCCAAGACTAACAATAATAGATATATTACTTTTGTCGAATCAAGAGGAAAAAAGGAGATGGAAGGAGTCGCCAGTGTTAGTGCTTGCCATGAGAATGTATGCCATAAGAATCCAGTATCTAGCACAGTTTGTAATTAATGAAGTTAACAAATCAGCTGGGTTTGAGTAGAAAAAATCCCCAATCTGTGCTAGACAACGGCCTTCAGTCCTGGATTTGATATAATAAATCTAATTTCTGTTTTCTTGGCAACATATAACAAGCTTAGGTTCTTCTCTCTCTCTCTCTCTCTCTCTCTCTCTCTCTCTCTCTCTCTCTCTCTCTCATTTACTTCCTAAGTGATAAAACATAAGTGATAACAGAACTTACCAAGGACTTGTTTTGTGGACGTTCCACAACATCTACTATAACTATAAAAAGATCAAAAGCACAATAGTAAAAACATTTCTCTGAAACTGGTCAGGTACACAAACTGGACTAAAAATGAGAGCCAAAAAAAATCCTTCAGGAAGGTTAGAGAATGTATTCCTCTACAGAAACTACATAAAAATCTAAGAAGATCTGGTACTTTGGCAACAACATATGAAGAAACGAGGCCTCCAGACGTTTGCTAGAGTTGTGTATACCGTATAAGAGTGTACGGTATTTCCATGCGCAGGTTATTTTTTGAATGTTTATTTCTGTTTTGCACAAGAACACTGCTGAATTCTCGAACACGAATGGTCAGGGGAATCTCATGTCAGTCGGGCCATGTCAGCTCCCTCGGCCCTGAGACGCACACGTGCACAGACGCACATGCGGTAACGCCACGGCACGTACTGTAGAGTGTATGTGGCCTTGTCCACTCGCTCCGTCTCCCACACTTTCCGCCTGTTCCCAGGCTATGGTGTGCCACGAGGAGTCAGTTGACACATTATTATCGAGGCGGTTTTCCAGAACAGGACCTCGGCTGACCTCACACGCCGACATGCACCATTAAACAGGCGAGCCAGGCCTGCTAATGGATTGTTTGTCCTCATACAGTAATAAAGGAATAGGAAACGTTCTATTAATGCTTCTCTTGTGAGCACCGTGTAACTGCCAGTCCAAAGTCCAGCTTAGAACCTACCTACAGTATCATTTCTTATCTGTCTGTTATTTTTCTTTTTTTTTCATGTTTGCTTTATTACATTTGTCTGAGTTTCCAGGTCCATGTCATTTCTTTTGAAACTGTTATGAGCAGTTAATTTTTTTTTCTTTCCCATAAAAAGACTTTATACAGTGTAAATTAAACCCATTTCCTTATAAATGATTACCTCTCACTTTCGGCATTGTTCACTCTTTCCCTTTTGCTGTCTTTGTCGTCTCCCTTATTTCCTGTAATGTTCAAACTAAAAAAAAACACACACACATTAGAAAAAGGCTTCATTTATAAAGTACAGACACTCGCTAAACACAGGCACCGTCTAGGAACAGGAGAGCATCGTCAGCCAAATCCTTTCCCATCATCTGTCTTGGGTATGGTAGCCATGGCAACCGTGGCCACCCAAACACTCAGGGTCTTCCCGTCTTTCGGGAACACGTCAGCCGAAAGGAAGCCGATGTGATAACCATGACGGCTCGACGAGATTTCTGTGCACCACATCCCTACTGAGTCAAGTGTCTGGCTTTGTGTGTGTGTGTGCGTGTGTGTGTGTGGGGGGGGGTATTTGCTTATGCTTTTAGTTCCTTTGACTTAGACATCTGAAGATCTTTCTGTGTGTACGTGTTTGTTTTTGTGTGTGTGTGTGTGTATCAGTGCGCAGGCATGCCTACGTGCTGGCGTTTGACCACTGGATGACTTTGACTGATGTGAGAAACTTTGCGTCTGATGTTTACATGTCGTAGCAGGCCGCCTGCTCGACTGATGTGCAGCATGTGTTGATTCTGTGTGCGGAGGTGAGGAATACCACACCGCTGTCCCAAAGCCATCGGTCCACTCCTGCGTGCCAAACTGGCCTCTGATCTGAGCCGTGTGCCATGTTTATGTACTCCAAACCCTTAGAGATAGGATGACATCATGACAAATATTTTCAAACAGACCTGGTCTCCAGTGAGCGAGGTGTGTGTTAGGGGAATGGGCATGGAGTAAGTGTCAAAGCCTGAGCGCCAAAAAGTTTGACTTTTGAAAAGGCCTAGAAGAGTGTAAAAATGACATAAACCATTAAAGAGCCATATGATGTGCACAAAACAAGTTATGAAAAAATATCCCTTACATAAAACTAAATACATCTAAATATCATGTAAATATACAACTTATTACGTATTTATGGTTTAGTGTTACTTTTTAAATGAAGCAAAGTAAATATTAAGTTTTTTTTCTAGTTTTGCAATGGAAATTAGATCTCATGTCAGTAATAAATGAAGGATTATTTCCTAACGTGTTGAGGCACTTAGAAAGTCAAAGTCAAGTCAAGTCAAGTAGGCTTTTATTGTCACTTCAACCATGTACAGTTTAGCACAGCATGAAACGAAACCACGTTCCTCCGGAAACAAGGTGCTACAAACAACATAAATTAACAGAAACTAGCTAGCTAACTAAGAAACCTAATTTTGCTAGCTGAGACAAGACAGATTGACATGAGAACATAAATTCACAACATAAATTAACTAAATACTAACTAGCTAACATAGAGACCTAATTAGCCAGCTAGCTGAGACAGATTGAAGTTTTTATACAAAAGCGACAACATAAAGTATGCGTGCAAATGTGCAAACTAGACTGACAATGCGACAACCATGACATTTTAATGCTTTGTGGTAATGAGGTAATGAGGTAATGAGGTAATGAATTGAGGTATTGGTAGGAGAAACAGTGAATGTCCCTTTAACATAAAAAAAAGCTAACATAAGAAAGCTATCAGTTTTAGATACTGATATTTTTCTTCTTAATTCGTTTCAGAAATCATAATTATTAAAATACAGGTATGTTAAGAAAATTAAAACACTCAATAAACCAGTGTACCCAGTCATATTATACTAGAAATAGTAATCGTATGAGAGCATTTTAAATAGTATGATGAGGCCTTGTTGCATGTGTAATGCAGGATGAAGTGTCGTCCCATGGGAATAAGGTCATGCATTTGCATGCGGTGCATAAAGGTACTTTTAGATTCTTCAAATAGTCAACAGGAACATGGTGGATCTATAAAAACCTTTCGCTGGTTTATTACCCTGCCGTGTTACACAATCGCAGTCCCGTTTTTCCACCTTAGTATATCACGCGAAGTAATGATTCTGTAATGATTTACGCTGTTTTTCTCTGTGATGTGATTTATGCAGTGTGTCCCGGTGCAGGTTTCAGGCCACGGAGCTTTCATACACTCCTCAGATCAAATCACGACAGCTTATATAAGCCACCATAATTTATCGTTTTTTGATAGATTTATGCTGCTTTGTAAAAGAGAAATATCTGACTTTTCTCTGCATGTTCTGCGTTGTGTCTTTCCAGGTTTGATTTGAGAGCTTTCAGAAACAGAGTGCACCCCTTTTCCTTTGTTTAATGTTTCATAATGATTAAGAGCTATGAGTATTACTTTTATTTTGGCTGCAGGTTATAAACTTTATTTCGTTTTGACAGCTTTGCTATTACGGCGTGTATTGCATGGGGCATGTTTTATTTTTAGGGTTTGGTATCCCTCAGTGTCAGCTGACTAAGAGAAGGTTTTCTTCTTCTCAATTAATTTCAGGCGCTAAATCAATGTACGGAGAGAGAAGAAAATATTGTCCTGAGAATCTAAATATAGTTAATATGTATACTGCAAGGATGTGTGTATAGGATTAGTCAGATAATAGTAGTTTAAAATGTACAGTAGCACCAAGATTACTGTTTACTAGTACTATCACTATAACTGAATCACTGTTTATTATTTTATAATAATGGATTTTTTTATTTAGTTAAATAAGAGGAGATGGAAGGAGTCTCCAGTGTGAGCACTTTGCATTTTGGTACGTCGGGGAAAGTCATAAGGACAAATCCAGTCCTAGAGGGCCAGTGTCCAGCGCAGTTTGTAATTAACAAATTAATTGAATCATCTGTGTTTAAAAAGAAAAACCAGCAACCCGCGCTGGACGCTGGCCCTCCAGTCCTGGATTTGAAAACCCTGCCTGGTTTCTTGGCAACATAACAAGCTTTGTTGTTTTTCTTTTCCTCCTCTCTTATTCACTTCCTATATGATAAACATAAGTGATAACAGAATTAACTTGTTTTGAGGACCTTCCGCATCATCTACTGTAACTATAAAAAGATCAAAAGCACAATGTTTAGCTTTAATTAAAGAAATTACACTGTCCGGCCAAAAAAGGCGCACACTCCAGCATTTTTTTTTTTGTTTGTTTTTTTTGGATTGCCTTTTTAACCATGGCCTTGTTTCAACAACCTTATACAATGACATAACATTTATTCCCATCCAGAGGTGCATTAAGTTTTGGCCGAGATTTTATATTGATGACGCGAGAGTCAAACCAGTGCGTAATGTCATCTCTCAAACTTTCAATGTGGTCAACTTCAGAACTCTGTTGTGGCCAGTTCATGTGTGAAAATGATTCCTCATGCTCCCAGAAAAACCCTTTCACAGCGTGAGCCCTGGAATATTCGCGTGCCATCATGAAAAAAAAAAAAAAAAACACCACCGATGTGAAAACCTGGTCATTCAGTAACATCAGGTTGGCAGCTGACTTTATTTTATTGCCATATAATGTTGCTGAGCCTAGACATGACCAACTGAAGCAACTCCAGGCCATACAGTGGTCACTATGCATGATGGGTGCATCGCTTCATTCGCTTCCCCTCTTATCCTGACACGCACATCACTCTGGAATAGGCTCGGTCTGGACCACATGAACCTTTTCTGTTGCTCCAAAGTCCAACCTTCATGCTCTCTAGCAAACTGAAGCCTTTTTCTTATTGGCCTCACTAACAAGAGGTTTTCTTATGGACGCACAGCTGTTCAATCCTAATTCCGTGATGTCCTGGGTGCGCTCCAGGGTTGGGCCCTTGATCAAGGCCCTTAACCCTCAACTGCTCAGATGTATAATGAGATAAAATGTAAGCAGCTCTGGATAACGGTGTCTACCAAATGCCTAAATGTCTCATCATACTGTGTGTGGAAACACATTTCTTCCATTGGACAGTTCTTAACTCAAGTTGTCTTAACTTAGTTGTTTCTTTGCTTGATGCAGGCCTATAATTTCACTCTCCTGAAAGACATAGGATATACTTGCTGACATGGTTGTTTAAGAAACTAGAAACTGCTCTGCGCTCACAGTCATTATCAAATAAAGACTGTAAAGCAAATGTAATATATTTGCTTATATAAATCCGAATGGCCACTTGCTTGACATCGGGCCACATCACACTGTTCCATTATTGATTATTTTCCTATAACGTCATGCAATCTTTTAGCAAAATAAACAACCTGAGGCATGAAAGGTGATAAAATTCTGTAGCCCCCCTCCTCAGATGACCGCTGGCTTGAATAGTTTGGATGGTAACGGGAGAGCTTGGCTTTTGCAAATGTGCGACACGGCTTCGTTGAGTCTCTCATGGCAGCTGGGGCATCAGCTCTACATCACACACGACATTACTATCTTTAGGGGAACAGAAAGGGCAGATAGCTCTGTATTAGGCATGAGACACCCTCGCTGGAAAGATCTAACGTTTTAAAGCTTGTTCATGCAATGCATATCATCATGATCAGAGATGAGTTGTTGTTGCTTGAACATTATTATTGATTTTTTTTTTTTTTTTTTTAAGGCCCCGGTGTAATAGTTTGAGCTCGTCCTAATTTTTTTTTTCTGTTTGTGATTTAAATCGAAACAGCTTTCTAGAACAATGAACAAGAAATCACAAAAGATATGCAAGTGTCTGATGTGGACTGCTGACTGTGAATACACAGTCAGGACTCAGTCCAGATATACACTGTTTCCTGTCATTTATATCAGAATTGTTTTTTTTCCAGTTCAAATATGATGTTATATGCCATTATGATGGGGGAAAAACAACTTTTCAAAGCGAAATCAGACACTTCAGCATAGTCAGCCAGCCAGCCAGTGTGTCTGTATTAGACGAGCAGATGTTTGCCTGGCTCAGAGAAGAAAGTCTGTGTCGGGTTTTGGCAGTGGCCCGGTGGGGAGCAGTGCACCCTGCTAACTATCTGAATTATGCCATTGACGTCAGCACAGCCATAAAGCAGACACACTACCCTTCCCCTGTGAGCTCTTCTGCCAAAGGGCCTGCGAGTTTTCAAACAAACTCAACCAGAGAGAGAGAGATTATTTGGATATGCATGGCTCTTTTGTTTTGATACTCAAATAAGACCTTTTCCTAAAAGCTGCCTGATAAAATATTTGTCAAATTCGAAATGGACTGGGTACACCGGGTGTCAAGGTTTTCGTTCCTGTTTGTTGCTTTAGAAAGGAAGGTACAATATAACAAGAATCAAATAAAGGCCAGACTTTATACGCACAGCCTTTGTTTCTATGCCATCTGGGTAACCATTTAACTGAAACAACCTTTGTCAGAATTTCATAAGAATAACCGTTCAGTTCCTGCTTTCACACAAGCAGGTTTTTCTAATTTAAATGCTGCAACTTGTATAAGAAATGATCATTACAGGGAACATATACGTTCATACCCTTGCCAGAGGTCATGTTTTTAAATGATGAAGTATAATGAGTATAAAAACATTAGAATATCACTGAAGTGAGTTTTTTTCCAACAATTTAATTCAAAAAGCAAAAGTCTGAAATATAATGGATCCATTACACAAAAAGTTAAAGAATGTTTTCATGAAAATCAAAACAACAATATCTCAAATTTTTAGAGAAATAGTAAAAATATTAATCTTCAACTAAAAGTTCAAATAAAAAAAGGATTTACAGTAAAGAAATGTCTGATTTTTGAAAATACGTTAATTTATGCATTCAGTACTTGTTCAGGCTACTTTAGCACATATTCACTGCTTCAAGTACAACATGTAGGTGATCAGCCTGTGGCACGTTATTGAAGACCAGGTTGCTTTGATAGCATCCTTCACCTCGTGTGTGTATTGTTGGGTTTATCAGCTTCCTCTGGACAATAGCCCATACTGTAGGTTATCTGCGGGTTCAGGTAAAGCGAGTTGGCTTGCCATTCAAGCACAGTAATATCATGATCAACAAACCAGTTAGTGGGGGTTTTGGCACTCTGGGAAGGTGCCAAGTCCTGCTGCAAAAGGAAATCAGCATCTCCATAAAGCTTGTCAGCAGGCAGAATCATGAAGTGCTCAAAAATTTCTTGGTAGATGGCTGGGTTGACTTTGGACTTTATCAAACACTGTGAACCAACACCATCACATGACATGGCACCCAAAATAATCACAGACTGTAGAAACTCTACACTGGACCTCAAGCAACTTGGATCCTGTCCCTTTCCACTCTTCATTCAGACTCTGGGATGTTGAATTCCAAAATGAAATGCACATTTACTTCCATTTTGAACCATCGCGCCTTCTTCTGAAGTTGGCTCTAGTTCAGGAGTATCTTAATACTAGGAGTGCAACAGTTGTAGCCCATTTCCTGAAGACATCTGTGCACGATGGCTCTTGATGCACTGAATCCAGCATCACTCCAAGCTCTCCCAAGTTCTTGAATTGGCTTTGGTTGACAGTTTTCTTAAAGCTGTGGTTATCCGTGTATAGCCCGGTCAAGCTCTTAGATTCCTTCAGCTCACTCCTTGTTTATTGGATGTTTTGTCATGTATATTGAGAGCGCCACCTATAACCTGCCCCCTCTGTCATTCCTGCTGTTATACCCCTATCTCACCTACGTATGGGTTTGACTCGCGGTGAGAAGCGATGTTAGGCACCATGAGATGCCGCGACTTACCGCCCGACACTCCACAAAGTTCTGCAAGGTCCACGAGCTCCCGCGAGGACTGACGCGCGGAAAGATGGAAACGTAATCACAGCGAAAAACTCGCGGTATCATGAAAAACCGTACTTACGGCCACCGTAGGTAAAATAGGGGTATTAGTAGTTTACAGATTATGGGCCAAACTTCGCTGAGTGATGATGGTAGAATAATTATAAAGGTCTTGACTAAAACAACATGCATGTGGAAGCACAAAGGAGTTTTCATTTTCTCCAATGGAAAAGTACTCGAATTAGTTCCTTTTATCAGAAAGTAACGCTGTAATGTAACTGATTACTTTTTAATGACAGTAATTTTGTAATGTAATTAGTTACTTTAAAAAGTAACGTCCCCCACCACTGTTTGTCATGTACTGTATGTTATACACTTCATGACACAGTGAGTTCAGTGTGATAGGTTAACTACGAATGTCATTTATTTTCATTTAATAGCACCTGATGAACACGTTTTGTTTTTTGTCAAAATTCTAGTAGTACCATGAACAGAACATTTGGTAATTCATGTTATTACAAAATTTTGTTCTTACTTCAACTTGCAAAGAGTTTTTGAATCATGGCAGTTAGCATTATTGCCACACACCTCCGGTCTTGCCTCCACAGTGTGTATGTGGCGTTTGCATGTTCTCCCCGTGCTTGGTTGGTTTCCTTCAGTGACTCTAGTTTGGTCCAACAGTCCGAATGTGTACAGTATGTGTACCTGTGACCTTCGATGGATTAGCATGCATCTTAGGTGTCTCCCACCTTTTGCCCTGTGTTCCCTTGGATGGTCTCCTGATCCCCTGCTGTCCCTACAAAGAATAAGTCTTACAAATAAAGGAAAGCAACGGTACTGCACTCCATGTTGTATTTAATCTCTTGCATAATTGTGTTGTTGATCTTTCGGCTGCTTCAGTCAAGGGATCACAACAGCAAACCATCCAATCCAAACAATGCCCTTCCTGATGAAACCCTGCAGTTTAATCTGGGTTTGCAACCAGCACTGCATCAAGTGCCTGGGGTTTGGGCTTTGCCTGGGAATTCGAACCCAGGCTTTCCTCATGGCTGGATCAAAACCTCCCACTGATATAACAACTCATTATTTTGCACGCTTAAAAATTGCGAGCTGGGTATGGGACAAGGTTCTTGGACTCGGCAATGGACAGAAGATGGCAAAGAACATTTTGCACATGTATTTCTACAGGTGTTTTGTTCATATGCAGTAGTTCCTGGCACCTGAACCGCAGTTTTAATCATTCTAGTTCCTGTTATAATGTTTGCCTGATGATTGGCAGGTGAACACATATTAGCTCAGTAGATCTGGCAGGTCTCTAAGTTTAGTTGAAGTTTAGTTGGCTGTTTAGTCAATATGATTGAGGAGATTTGAGCCCAGACGGAGTGCTACAAAGGAAATGTGAAGTGTGTCAGAAGTCGACATACGGCAAAACAGTGGAAAGTGAACCGCGGTAGATTCCAAGTAATTTCCATATCCTCATTTTGGTCACTTCGTCATGCAGCCGACACATCCTTTCCATACTGTTTCCCCGGTGTTCTGGAGAAAAGTGACCCGAGAGCAGCGGAAGAAAGTAATAGGCCTGGCAACTGACAGACCGAAGTGTGTGACATTTGCTTTGGACTGGACTTCATCAGACTGGACTCTCTCTCTGCCTCCCCCTTCTGTAGCTGCTGAGTTGGCGGGTTTTTTTCGTAAATGATGTTGAATTACACCATTGAAAATATGTTGTTAAGCAGAGTTTATGAGGTGACATGGTGTGCAGGTGATGCTAATTGCAATGTCAAAATAAAAGAATGCTGAGGGTAATCATGCTCCTGCGTCATCTCCCCCATTTTCAGAGGTGGCACGTAATGAACTACAACTACTCCAAATTGTACATGGGTCTGGTATATAATTGTGTATTTTTTTCCATGTGTCTGTATTTCACTTGGGTCTTTTTCATATGCGATACTTTTAACTTCCACACCCTTTAAAAAAATATAAAAACTTATGAAAAACCTGTACATTTACTCCCACTGGTTACTATTCACTCGATTGATCGCACAGGAGTACATTGATTTTCTGATCTAAACAAAGTCACTCACATTATACCAATTACACTATACTAGCACGCCAGTTATCCGGGCAGCAGCTCTCACCCAAGGGAAGATAAGAAGCATTCTAGCTAACTAGCAAACATGCTGAGCAAAAGCGTTCAGGCCTATAAAAATGTTTATATATATATATATATATATATATATTATTATTATTATTTTTTTTTAATCATATCGTATTCTGTATTCATGCAGTGTGTACATGTTTTAATTACGCAGACTACTCATTACCTTGCACTATAGCAAGGGTAGAAATAAAAGCAACTAGATAGCTAAGGTATCAATGAAAGAGGAAATATATTACCACGGTCCTATAACACCATTTTTCATAATGATGCTTTTTATTTGTAATGTTCATCTCCTGATCCATGCTTCATTTGTAAATATGCACACACTTTTATATTTTCTGTCCATAACTTTAACTTTTTAATTCCAATCTTTCCATTATCTTAATTGTCATTCAGATGAATCTTGGCCAATTTAGATTTCACATGAAAATATTTAAGTGAAAGTGTATTATTCTAGATTGCAACTTTGTTAAGGTATTGCAACATGAATTTGACCTGGTTACGGACACTACAGATTTTTTTTGGGGGGGGGGCTTTAATTTAAGCAACGATTTTTACAGGTCATATGCTTCTAGAAGCTTTTCATTTGTTCTGATGGAGGGAGGAGGACCAGATAGAAGGTTCTCACACAATGACCTTGGTAAAGTTTGGCAGTGTTTCTGCTTGAAGGGTTTAAGTCAGGTAAAAGGACAAAGCACTGACTGTGTGTGTGTGTGTGTGTGTGTGTGTGTGTGTGTGTGTGTGTGTGTGTGTGTGTGTGTGTGTGTACATACCCACGCTGATAAAAGATGGGACTGTTACCCATCATTCTGTGCTAACCTCAGATGCCCTCCCTGGACCAGTCATGCAGGCCATTTACTTTCTCTACAATTATTGATCTACAGATCAACTAGTGGCTCAGTGGGTATTGGTGCTGCCTCACAGATTCAGTGTCCTCGACTTGATCCTGAGCTCGTCTGATCATACGCACTCCCTGGGTCTGCATGTGTTTCCACCAGGTTCTCTGGTTTCCTCCCACTATATAAAAAACATTCAGGATATATTCTCACCTCACACTTTGGATTGGATTTAGGATTCACTGGATAAAGTGCTTTTTGAAGCTGAATGATTGTATAAAATATCAGATACTACATGTATAACTCATTTGATCTTATTAAACATTTGCTTATTCATAGCACCAAAAGTAAGTCTGTTTACCTCATTTATAGCCAAATTGAAAGTAAATGATTCATTACAATTGTAAGTGATTCAATATTAACTTACAGATATCAATTATAAATGGGCGTTCTAATCGACTCTGATAAGGATGTTCCAGTTTTGGCTGCAGCCTCATGTGATGTAATAGATGAGACAGTCCAGAATCGAATTCTTCTAATGGGAAGCGTTTATTTGAAAGCATGATTTGAAATTGAATCACAGCTAGACTTATCTCAGGCTTGTGCTCTATTACAAATCAAAGCGAACAGGCAATCGGATTTCATAAACAGAGCTAGCTGAGACATTAGATCTTAATCGCGGTGTGATGTAACACTGATTCAAAAATAAACAGCTGCACTGCAGACACCTCAAAGAAAAACAGATGACAGAGTAACAGAGTTAAATGCTACGTCTGGTAGTATAGTATTTTTCTACGTTCATGTTCAATTCGTCTTGAACTCTGCTGAAAACGAGAGACATCGCTCCATCAGTTTCCACACGTGATCATAAAGTACAGCGTCTAGCAACCGAGCACAGCCGAGGAGGCAATCTGAAAGCTTCAGTTCTGGAAAGCGATGCGTGTTTTCCAAACCGCCGTGCACCTTATTTGATCGTCTTGACTTTTAACCATGGTAAGATAAGAGGGTCAGAAGGATAAAACAGCAAGCAACGATACAAGACAACGTGACCACGCCACTAGAGCATGGTTCAGCTCCTGTCTTGCATGCCACCCCATAACCAAAAACACCCCCTGGCCTGTTTTCTTCCTGCTTTGGTGTTTGAGTCTGAAGCGTGGCCTCATAAATCGGTGTGGAATATTTTCCGGAATGCCGCTTGCGGAGAGAGACAGGGGCTCACTGTCAAGAGATGTATGGTCTGAAACGAGGGTAGGGAGGAGCGAGTGGCCCGACAGAGATCAGGCCATTGGCTATGGAATATTTACCCTCCCTTTTCTTTTTTTTTCAAGCTCGCTCAATCTTTCTCTCTCATAAACCCACATACACACAAGTATCCAGTGTTAAACTGTAATAGCGAGTCTCGCGTCTGCGAAGAAAAGCCTGCCGCTTAAATAGATGATGGCATCCTGAAAAAATGTTAACGACTGCATTGCCCTGAAAAAAATCCCAAAGTAAACCAATTAGATTAATTAAGTAATTTCCTATGCTGATAATTATATGAGGTAAGTGCTTCAGCGAATAGCCTTGGAACGATAAGGGAGGTAAAAAAAAAATCTTTCTCTGCATTTCCTGTGGTCAGAGAGAAAAATATGTGTGTAAAAATATGAGCTCATTTTGTGTGGTCGAATGAGTTCACAATTCCTGGGCCGTGTGAGGTCTACCGAGGTTTTGTCCTTCATGTGGTTGGGTTAGCACGCTCAACTCCTCCCTGCCTGTTCCCTCAATGCCTCACTTGTTTCAGCACAGGAGATCCGGCTTTCCTCAAGGAAAACATTTCGGTATATATCCAGTCCCATCCTGCTCAGAAATGAACCCTTTAAGCTCAGTTGAAAAGACGCTACATACATACTGTACAACGGAACGAAATAACTACACTTAAATGACTTCAATGATCTGGATTTGTACTGTATAGCTCTTTGTAATGTGAGCACTGATCTGAGCGCGGTATAATTATGAGCCTTTAATGGTACATTGTTGTTTATGAAGGTTCAAAACAATCCCAAAATGGTAGTGTGACTCGGGGATGGTGAAGACCACGGACGATTCCTCTCAACGTGTCCTTTGTATTCTGTACCTCAGGCCAGAGCACGATAGAGTCATGCAGCCCTGCGTACACACGCCGCTTCTCTTGGGGGAAATGCTTCACCCCATGTGAACCCGTTTTGTAAAATGTGTATTTAGCTAAAGGTCTCCCAAGATTTTAAAATGGCATGCACAGTCAAATATATGTTTACAGACTCCTTTGTTTAGAAAGAAAAGGATTAAGTAGCATTTAGAGAAGGTTTCTACTGAATGACTATCATTTAGGGTTCGGGAAAAGTGACATACAGCTGAGAACGGATACAATCTGAGCAGTTGCTTAAAGGCTAGGGATTTGATCTCAGAAACATCTGGACACACATTATTAACTTTCCCACATTAGCATTTTTCATTGGAGATGACTTGTTTTTCTTCTGTGTAAATGATCAGAATAATCTCAGGAGACATTCTATGCACTGGGATTGAAAGTGAACTGCCAACTCCAAAAATTTTGGCACCCTTAAAACAGGCTAAAAGATTTTCATTTTGAGTAAAAAATGTTTACTCAAATTCCTGCTTTATATATATATAAAATATGATGATCAAATACTTAAAAAATGAATATGAAATATTTAATAAGTCTTTTTAATGAATTAACGTATTTTGTCCCAGGTATGCCCATCTCCATTTGTATTACTACTTTTTAAGATTCCTTACAATAATTGCAACTCTGTTTCTATGAGAGGTGTTTAAATCAAACTTAGACTTGTAAGATTGACACTTACAAAAGACATCAAGCACAGGACGATCATAAGACTCTTAACCACAGTAAAACAAATGTAAAACAACTTACAGGATGTCAGGTGAGAGTTATTGCCACATCCCTCTTACAGTCCGGACCTCGCACCAAGCCATTTCCACGTGTTTGGCCCATTGAAGGGGTTCCTGGGAGGCCAGTGTTTCAGAAACGAAGCTGGCAGTTTAATCATGGCTCTGGCTTACCTAGAAAACGTTCTACCTTGATGTATCCAAGCACTAGTGAAGCCCTGAGATAAGTGTATTGATAGAGAAATTATATAGAGAAATATGCAAAGATGTTACTCTAATAACTGTGTTCTGTTATTCTGCACGATCAAAAGTCCCGCTTTTACTTAAGCACACTTCCTATCATACATTGAACTATGCACAATTTACGTGTGTGTTCAATTAAAAAAATTTAATTATTGGCGCTCTGAGAATAAGTAAAAGCATTAAGTGATTTGCGTGTGAGTTTTTTTTTTTTTTCTCATTATGAAGAAGTCAGTCAAAACACAGTATTGGTGCTTATTAATTTTTTTATGTTATACACTCCTGATAACTACTTCTGATGTTTATGCAGCATAGAAGTGAAAATTTTCAAACAATAACAAATCAAAATGCTAATTATTCATATTTCCTTGAGCATTGATACTCAAATTGATACTTAAATAAACGCATTCTGTGCAAAATTAATAATAATCTTTTTTTTTTTTCGTAGTGTACGTAACCACATTCATGTTGAAATATGTTTTAAATTTATCTTTTAAATTAGAATAATACACTTTTTCAGGTTAAGGTCTTGTCATATGAAATCTAAACTCGCCAAGTTTCATCTGAATGACAGTTAAGATCATTGAAAGATTTTCAATTCAATAAAGTCACAGACACCGGTGTACTTTTTATTGGTGCTTTAATTATTTTAAAACCTTTTTTAAGCTCACATACACACACTTTGTTACACTTGTCATGCAGGCATGAATGTCATAGCTGTCACCACAAACACCCCACATCCTTTACATTCTTGAGACGCACAAAGTTTATGCACACAGACATACACACACACACACACACACACACGTCTTTGTCAAACTGAAAGCGCATCACAATTATGTGATTCAAAAGGATACGAAATGCCACACACTCTCTCTCTCTCTCTCTCTCTCTCTCTCACACACACACGTTTACACATTTCGAAGCCACAAAAGCCCAAATGTTTGCTGCATCGATTCAAGTGTTTATAACGACGCCACCCCCGCTCCCCGTCTGCCCTTACATGACCCGAAAAACTTTACTCAACTCCACACACTCATACGGTTCACGCCCACACGTGAACAAAAAGATACTACACGTAATGCATCGTTACTGGAAATGTCAGAGTGACACTTTAAGGATGCAGTTCAGGATCTCCTACACAGCTGTGTCGTTATCAAACGGGAAAATGACCGGATAGCACTTTATTACAGATGTTTATTTTCTCTTATCCATGGAAGAACCTTTTCGTCCACTCCCTTTAAGATCACTAAACGGATGATCTCATGGTTTGTGGGTAGATGCGCGATGGGCATATGTCTGATTTTTTTTTTCCTGGCCCAATGCCTCGAGTTTTAAATGTGCTGGTCCGTGTATGTGCGTACAGTTTGTGTGTGGTAGTGGAGAAAACCCATCTTACGCATATGTGGTCAGCCACTTCACTACTGCCTTCGTGTGTGCACACGTTGTCTGACTTTCACTTTACTGCAAAGAGACCAAAGAGAGGCAGATACTTTTATTTTTATAGACCTTGTGTGTGTATGTGTGTGTGTGTGAGTGGGGTAGAGAGAAAGAAAGGGGGGGGAGGATGATTTGAAGTTTGAAAAAAAAAAAACAGCTCGAATGTCTTTTCCACTAGCTTTTATTGCTGATTATAATAATGATCACGGCGTTGGTGTGTCACCTGCGTCATTACATTCTCATTTATTATAACTATAAAACATAATCAAAGGTTAACGATATATCCAAATGTCATAAAACCAGGGTTCCCACTTATCAGCAGCATACCGTTTATGATTTGTTATGAAATAATAACACGCCTGTTATCATCACCGTGGCATCACAAATCCGATGCAGATGCAGGTTCCCCCCCCCATCCCCCCCGCAGAAGAAGAAAATGGAAAAAGGAAGAGAAACCGAGTGATGAGAAACTGAGAGTGTAGAGACCTGAGATCAGACTCCAGGCGTTTGTTCTGTAAATCTGTTCTCCTTCTCAAAAAGCCTATGTAGATGTTTAAATTCTGGCATGTCCTTCTCTGAGATTCATATTCTGCCTGATAAGTATTGGCACCCTTAATGAACGTGCGTTAAGATGTATGTACATTTTAAACGTATAAGCTGCAGTGGCGTTTAACTTCATTCTTGAAGAAACTTCAAGCGTGAAGAGTCAAACCGAGACTTTTGATCGCGCAGTGTGAATAACAGAACACAGGTATGAAAGTAAGAACTACCTTTCTTTCTCTTATAGAATCCCCTGATACACTAATGCGCTTATCCTAGTGTTTCACTAGTGCTTTGATACCATCAAGGTAGAATGTTTTCTCAGTATGCCGGAGCTATGAACAGACTGCTTGCTTTACATCTGAAACACTGGCCTCCCAAGAACCCCTTTAATGGCCCAAACATGTGGAAATGACTTGGAGCGAGGTCAGGACTGTACGGGGGACGTGGCAATAATAACTCCCAGCCGAGTTCCTGTAATGTGAATGATTATATGTACAGTTTCTACAGACGGATGCGTCTCTTTTGCAAGTCGAAAAGTTGCAAGTTATCCGTCGATTTTCACGGGTCAGCCGTTCCAGTTGTTCAATGTTCACAGGACCAACTGCTGCTGCCATCTTGAGCCACCTCGTCAGGATCGTTATTCATGGACTTCTTCGAAACGTTTGCCCCATTCAAAGGTTTTACTGCTGCGAAGAGGCTCACCAAAGTGCTGTGCTTAACTCCTTCTTCTTCCTTCATTCACAAGAAATTTCCCAGTTTGACTTGAACGCCCCTATATGCCTATCTAGAAACTTAACCTTTTAGTTCTGTTTCAGAATCTTAGAGCACACATACAGTTTCTACGAAGGTTGAAGAACCCTGAAACCATGACATGGGTAATATCGATACTAACTGTTTTTATATAACCTGTACACCAGCGCCCGTCTGTTTCTTTGCTGCTGAAAGTGTTTTAAGAGTGTTTCTTCTCGTGCCTTCTCATCGAACAAATACAATAATCAACACACAGTGCAAAGAGGCAATAAGTAAAAATACTAAATTCCATTCCTGGAGACAAGGGAGCATATTGGCTCTGCTATCTGGTTCGGAGAGATGTGGTACGTTCTTTTCTTTCTCTCTCTCTCTCCCCTGTCACAGCCGACGGGGGCCAATGATACGCATCCGTGAGCTTAAGTATTCAATAGAGGGTAGATAGCGCTTTGTTATAAGTGTGTAACACTGCCCTGAAATGATGCTCTATGTGTCTCAAAGGAAGCTGGGTGTCAAGACTTTGCTCTACCCATTTAGCTAGTGAATTTAAGACAGAGGAGAGCCTACCTTCATTTTTATCCTTTCCTTTATTTGTGCTTTATACAAGGGTGAGTGAAAAATGATCCGCACTCTGATTATCCTAAAACGTATAAAGTCCTATGACCTTATAAAGTCTTATTAGCACTTTCTGTTCGAGGCTACCGTCTGCCCAGTCACTGCTGTGCAGGTGTGAACGGGTTACATCAGTTCATTTGTGATTGCGGTGTGAGCGAAAATAGACGCCCCACTTGTGATTTTCACGAAAAAAGGGCGTTGTGAAGTAATTCGTTTTTTGTGGTCTGAGGGTGAACGTGGCGCTGAAACAACTCCCAGAAGAGCATAAACAGAAGCAGACATCTGCAAATTAAATTTGGACCGATACTCTAAGGGGAGTGAAAGTTTCTTAAAGAGAATCCTCACTGGTGATGAGACATGGATTCATCACCATGAGCCTGAGAGTAAAAGTTTGGAACGGAAACGTCCTTAATCGCAGACCAAGAAACAGTTCAAAAGTCAACCATCAGCTGACTATCAGGAAAGGTGATGCTCACAGTTTTCTGGGATTCTCACGGTCCAGTGTTGGAACATTCTCAGGAAATATGTTCAACAATCAAGAGATGCTTATTGAAGAGCTGAAGCCTGAACTTCGGATTAAACGCAGAGGACTGCTATCCAAGGGTGCTGTGATCTTGTATGATAATGCACACTTCTACCCACACTGTCGACAAAACGACATTTTGAGGTGTTATGAAAGCGTCCTCCCTATAGTTCTGATCTCGCTCTGTCAGAATTTCTCCTGTTTGATCCCCTGGAAGCAGCTTTATGAGGACGAAGATCCACTTCTGATGAAGAAGTGAAGACAGCAGTGCACTAGGGAAGTCATACAGTAGCTTTGTCTAAAACAGTCTGTCTAAAAAATGAGTGAATGCGAAAGCTTGTTGACAGATGGGAAAAATCGATGACTCGCCCTCATAGTTTTCTGAGCGTTACTTGAAAAGAAAAGTTCTTATGAGAATGAGTAGGCGGCACGGTGATGTAGTGGTTAGCACTGTTGCCTTGTACCTCCTGGGTCCGGGTTCGATTCACGTCTCTGTGTGCATGGAGTTTGCATGTTCTCCCTGTGCTTGGTGGGTTTCCTTGGGGTACTCCGGTTTCCTCCCAAAGACCTGCAGATTAGGTTACTTGGCGTTCCCAAATTAGCTGTAGTGTGTGTGTGTGTAGGCTGCGATGGATTGACGCCCTGTCCAGGGTGTATCCCGCCTCATGCCCTAAGCCTCCTGGGATAGGCTCCAGGCCCCCCGCGACACTGAATACAGGATAAAGCGGTATAGAAGATGAGTGAGTGAGTGAGTGAATAAGTTTTGCTTCAGGAAGCAGACGTTTCCACAACAGCTTAAGTGAAACTTTGTGCGTATTTTTTATCATTGTTTTTGACGCATGCTAATAATTCAAGAGCACGATAGAGAGTTGGTCACTTTAGTGTCCTGGCTTCTTAGTGGAGAAAAAATGAGCTTCTTTACCTGTAACATGTCGTGTTTTTTTTCTGCACTTGCCGTTTTGAAACTAGGTTTGAACTTATTTAATTTATTTATTCAAAATCCACTTTTTTTTTTTATTCAGTTAAGATGATCAACTGGCTTTAGAATAAACCGTTCAGTTCTGTAGATCTTTGGTCACAATCCCTGTACACACACTATCCTTCCAGGTTTTAATATTCTGTTTTCCAGTTCTTAATCCAATTTCAGTTGTTTGAACAATCTCCTTAGTTGTTGTCTTTGCTTGATGCAGGGTAGTAATTTGACTCTTCTGAAACAGAGTCACATCGTTGCCACGACCACGGGATATAGTATGTCTCCTGACACGGGTGTTTGAGAAATGAGAAGCTACTCACGGCATCAGTTAGCGGTAAACACCTTGTTGCCAGCCGAACCATATTAATCACTGCAGTAATTACAGAATCCATTAGTCACGTTCAAAAGTTAGTACCCCTCTTTTAATCCTGTGTTTTTGTGTAAAAAAATCCCTATTCTGAGCACCTACGCAAGTCTTGCCTCAGGTTTCCAAGACTAAACGAGTGTGCAAACTCTCTGCTCTCGGGTTATGATTCCTTACAGTCTCTCGACTATTTTTTTTTTCTCTCTCTTTGAGCTACTTGCGTGTTTGTGTAGCTGCAAGTCACTCTGAATCAGAGCTGCCCCGTGACTGAATAACCGAGCGTACGCAAATGTGATTCTCCGCTGCTGTGTTGTGCTGCAGCTGCGAGTCCTAAACGCGGTACAACACGTACATAGAGGAGGCACACAAGGACTCATCTGTGTCCAGCCTTCATGAGTCCTTCCCCTGTTTAACAGTGCTGACGCGTTACTCTGGCCTGCACACTAGATTACAGGCTGCAGCGCTTCATGGGCTGTTAGCATGTGCACATAAACTGTAGGTTAACGTGTGTGTGAGTCTGCAAGTGTGTACGTATGTGAATATATATATACACAGGTGTGTGTCTTTGTGTGGTTGTGTTTCCTGACTTGAGGTTTCGAATGTTGTAAATGAGGAAGTGGGTGACTGTGTGTGTGTGGAGCTAAGCAAAGCACCCCTCCGAGCACCAACCCCACATCTTCCTGTCTATTGACATCACAGCTGACAAGGGTGGGCTAGGCAGCGCATGAAGGGTCGAAGGCACCGAGCCAGGAGGCTGTATCACTTGACCACAGCCAACTCGCTAACAGTCGAGAGAAAGAGAAGCGAGAGCGAGGGCTTAGATCTAGGAGGCAGTATCACCCAGCTACAGGCACTTCATCCAGCTGCAGACTTGAGACTCCCTCAATCTTGTATACTGTGCAGACGTGTGTGTATGTGTAAGGAAGCGAGCGAGTGAGTGAATGCAAGCCCCTCAGTGCGTGCGTGTAAGCCCAGGATGAAGGATCGCCTGAGCGCCCGAGTAGCCATGCAGGAGCGTTTTGAGCGAGCGTCTGTCTCTGTGTGCCTTTACACAGACGAGTCGTACCAGAAGCTGGCCGTGGAGACCATGGAGGAGTTGGACTGGTGCCTGGATCAGCTCGAGACCATCCAGACCTATAGGTCCGTCAGCGACATGGCCTCCAACAAGGTAAGCTCAGCCATGCACTACTACTGTATATATAGACTGAAACTAAAATAACAGTATGCACACTTTGTTACTTTAATACTGTAACTTTTAGAACACTTTAGTCAAGTTAATCTGTGATCATACTGTGTATTTCTGCTTCACGCTCAGGATGACTTTGCGTGTCTCTATGAATGCCGCTATTGAGAATCCCGTGCCAGCAGATTGAAGTACAGTATATGTTTAAAATCTTAAACAGCAGCTGCTTAAAATGCCACGACTAATATCATGCCTGTAAGGCACATCAAAGAAGAAGGAAAAAAAAATTCCTAACATTGCACACATTGCATTGAAATTCATGGTGCTTAGCTTAGCATCAGAGCCGATCGCTGATCCCAGGTCAGATCTTTTGCAGCCGGAGTTGTCCGCTAACTGAGGGAAATCATATGCAAAAGTGTGTGTGTGTGTGTGTGTGTGTGTTGAGCACGTCTGCTTTCCTCATTGAGCAGGTCGTAGCATGCCTCCCGCTGCTGGAAAGGATTTCCAGACGATGAGCACGAGGGAGACGTGAGCGTTTGCGTGAGTGTCTGTAGTTATATGGGTATTAAAACAAAGTCGAAGGGGTGATAAATGTCAGCCTGTGTGTGATATACTGCTATAACTGCCGTAGATCCGGATTCCGTGCTAAGTCTGCTGCTTTTGTGCAATGCACAGTTATTAATTATTTAAAACTCATAAATAAGCGCTGTACACGAGGTAAGGACAAGCGAGACAGGATGCCATCTGCGATCGTGATGCCCAAAGTTATATTACATACTGTAGCCCCTCATCCACGAGTTATCTGCATGTGATTGTATGAATGAATCAACACATCTGCTTAGTTGTTCGGTCAAGCACGTGTGTGTGTGTGTGTGTGTGTGTGTGTGTGTGTGTGTGTGTGTGTGTGTGTGTGTGTGTGTGTGTGTGTGTCTGTGTGCGCACTGCAGATGTGTGAGTCAGGTTTCCTGTCTCCTTCCTAAGCCGTAGCCGGGCTCAGACTACAATAGCAGAGAGTGCTGTGTCAGGACAAAGCGTGCTCCCTCCCCTCCTGTTTGTTTCTCCTTCTGCTGACGTCAAACTACAACAAGGGGACACTGGCGGACACAATGGGGCTGATCGCTATCACATACGAACCAAACACATTGAATTAAAAGTGCACCCGAAGAGCTCGGCAATATGTACAACGTACAGTACAACAAGTCATACTTTTCATATTTAACGCACTTTGCGCAAAGCAAGATTGCGTTATTGCTTAGGTCCGTGGGTTAATAAGGCCCATAGGGTCAACTCCGGCCCTCAAGGGGGCGCCAGAGATCACGAGGGGGGGGGGGGGGGTTAGGGTGCAGTGCGACGTCGTAATTACAGTAGATTTGTGCATGTTGAATAACATCATCATTGACCAACTTATGTGTAATTAATTAAAAGTCTGAAAAATATTTAAACTATTTAAAATGATTGATTTATTCTTTTGTGTCTATGGGGGTGTAAAGGGGGGGGGGGAGGGATAGGAGCTACAGGCTTAGGATAATAGTATAAATCTATAGAGTCATTCCTTTAACAGACTTATATTAATTTATTCTGTTTATTATTAAGAGTTAATACAATATCATATGTTACAAGAGAAAACAAAAAGCTCTATAAATCTTAGCCCTATAATCAACTGCAGAGATTTTTTTAAATCTCTTTTATCTGTTTGTACGATAACCGTTTGTACGATAAACATTAACAGAAAAAGTGCTTCTATAGAAAATTAATCAACCTTCTGACCAATCAGAATCTTCCAAACACGATCAGGTGTCTTGATCGTAAAGGACGTACTGTAGTCTATGATGTACATCATTTCCATCCTCATTAACCCTCATTATGATGATCTGGAGCCAGCAAAAGTAAACAAATGCCCCCTAGTGCATAAAAGAAAGATTGATACACTGCTATTTTTCCCCCCTTCGTCACGCTTTGTTGTCTCGTTTAATTATATCTTTATAGCGTATTTGTTCCTGTAAACACAAAGCGATTAAACATGGAGGCATCGTTTTCAGTTTCACATGTTGTACATATTGCTAATTAGCTGTAATAGTACACCAGGTCTCGCACACGGAACGCTGTGTACAGTACGCTACATATACAGTACAGGAGTGTGCGTATATTTGGAGAGCAAACTGAGAAATTTACTGTACACCAGTCTACACACATACTGTATATAGGTCAGCTATCACTTCATCATGCCGCAGAAAGCCTTGAAGTCTGATCGGAAATAAAAGCGGGTTAGGATCCAACACAGCCGAAGTCAAGGCGGAAAGTGGAAGGAGGAGGTTTAAGAGCTCAGGAGGATGAATGGGATAGTTACATTATGGATCTATGGTGAAGAAAAAATCATAAATAACAACAACAAAAAAAAAAAAGCCAGAAGAACAAGGCAGAAGGAACAAAAAGCGCAGAATAAGGATGATGATGATGATGATGATGTACAGTAAGAATTCCTCTTCTTGCGTACACAGAGGCTGGGGGTTAAGATGATGGAGGTCTCAGAAATTCTACGATGTGCTAAGAAGAGAGTATTCGGACCCCTGAGTTGTTACTCCAGCCTTTAGGAATGGAGCATGTGTGGTGTCTGTGTGAATGGAGCCCCTATGGGTGTGTGTGTGTGTGTGTGTTGTTTTAACTCGATGGCAGGAAAAGCCGTGATCTCATTTGTATACTTGATCTCATTCCAGTGCAAAGAATACTGTTTAAAGTGTAAACTATGTTGCAATTGTGTGTGTGTGTGTGAGAGTGAGTGCTTGAGTGCTTGAGGCAGAAGTGGGACGTCCTATCATCGAGAGGGCGTGCTCATGTAGACAGTGACGAGCTCACACACTCGCACAGTTCAGGGTAGACAGAACGAACAGCTCGGAGTGACTGTCAGTATCTCTCGGCCGCGTGCGTCAGATGCCAGATCTCAGCGCTGCTCGACACTAACGCACACGTGTCTGCGCGAAGTAAGACTTCACACTCAGCCTCAAAATGGGAGCTTGTTGCTTCGAAAGAAAGGAACACAAAAAGTTTGGAAAGATTAATTGCTGGAAGAAGGTGAGCATACACCAAAATTTGTGTGTTTTATTCTTTATGTTGTCTAAAACGTGTTGCTTGTGCATATTGCTGGAATATGTTTTCATGGCAAAACTTTATTATTATTTTTTTTTAGTTTTAAAGTCTTTTAGACATGACTTTTTTAACATCTGTTTTTCTCAAACCGTTGTTAGCGAACAGTTCAGTCGAGTCTAGTGTGTGTTTCAGTATCTGCAACATGATCTGAAAAGTTGCAAAGACTATTTCTAAATAGCCTAAAAGTTCTGTAATACAGATTAACGTAACGGAATGTGAAAAAAAAAAAAAAAGCCACAGACGGGTGTGAAAGTTGCGAGAAAGATTTTTACACGTCCAGATTTAGAGTCCAGAGTTTAACGCTTTAATCTTAGTGCAAACTTTATCAGAGCAGTTTAACAAACCAATGCAGAAAATAAAGCCAAGCTTTTTAGTCCCTCCTTTTACTAATTCTTTTTTTTTTTTTTCTTTTACCAACAATGCTCAGTGCAAGTCCGGACTTATACAATTGGCTCTAAAAAAAAAAAAGAGAGAGAGCGAGAGAGCAATAATGATTTGGAAATGGTAGAGCGAGCATTAGTGTGGTGCTGTGGGAAACTACGTCCAGCTTTCTCAACTAATGCTTTTGTAATCTTCTGCCAAAGCATGGAGAATTTGCTTAGACTTTAGTTATTTTACATTAGCAACACTGCAAAAAATATATTGCATTTGGGAGGGGAAAAAAAAAAATATATATATATATATATATATATATATATATATATATATATCAGATCAAATTTAGGATAATCCATCCAGTTTTTAGCAGCTATTACTCAAAGACCAAAAAAAAAGAAAATTGATACAAGCATTTAATAGTCCTGTTCTAATTATATTCATTATACTTTGAATAGTGTCACATGACATTTCTCTAGGGCACGTTTTTTATTTCTTTCTTTTTTTTTATGGACAATCAAGATATTAAAAATAATTAGTTATTACATGCAATATACAACAATCCGTATTAATATGAACTGCTCGATTGTTCAAAACCTGCTGATCAAAAAAAGACGTCTGGTGTGTCTCCTTAATCCATACACGCTTGATCGTATACAGTACAGAAGACGCTTTCTGCCTTCTTCATCATTGCCATTGGGTTTAGGTCTGGAGCCGACCCAGGCCACGGCTCCAGAAGCCCAATATTATTCTCACGTACCCAGTTTATCATTGGTTTTTCAGCTAATTAGTCAAATAGGCTGCAACTAATTAGCACGGTACTCAACTATAATACAGGGCATATGCGGCCTTTAATACACCATTACAAAGTACAGTTGCACTTTCACTCAAAGACTCAGCATTACTTGAGGCATTTAGAGGAAGTGAAACACCAAAATGAAACCCTAAACACATCACAGCTTCTGGATTCTCCGAATCTTACTCGGCTCACACCCGTCTGTTTCTCAAGAAAGCCGCTATGTCATAACCAATGAGCTGTCCGCGAACTGGTTTGTCAGCTAGAAGTGCGTCATCGGGTTCTTGCCAATGCCAGCGTCGTCTTGGCGTGTACAGAAGGACGTATGCATAATGGATTTACCGCTCTTGCGCCGCCGAGTTCCTCGAATGACACAACCAAGAGTGATGAGCTCACGAAGGGGCATTCCAACACCTTAATGTCAGTCGTAATGTACAAGGAGAGGAAATGTTGCACCTGGGTCTAACGCACACTCCAGTGTTGATGGGAATGAAAAATTGGACACGTGTAATTTATAATGTTGTACAGGTTTGTTACAGATACTGTAGGTCCGGGGGAATCTCACAAACCTTCAGTCAACATTACAAGTTTATACTGCCCACTAGTGGACACTGTAGGTCACTGAGTTTAGCTGGATTTCAAAATGAATGCATTTTTTTCCCCCTCACAGTATTTTAACATATCTTGATTGTCCATATTTAAAAAATAAATGACGTGCCCTAGAGAAATGGCTTGTGACACGATCTAAAATATAATGAATATAATTAGAATAGAGCTATTAAATGTTTTATAAAATGTATTTTCGTTTTTGATCTATGAGTAATAGCTGCTAAAAACTGGATGGAGAGGAGATACAGTTACGTCTTTGAACTAACATGAGATTCACATGGATTTTTCTATCCATGTTATTGAGCCATTTTTTTCCTTTTCTTTAGAGAGAGATTTTTTCAATTAGGGATACTCACTAATTTAGTTATATAACAAACACATGGTTTATTTTTTCCCACCATTGTAGAATGAAAGCTCCTATTTCTAAGACTCTTATTCTAAGAGATCAGATTTGCATGGATGTCCTTGTTTCTGTTTTTGGTACTGGAGGAAAAAGATGACACTTGATGTTGTGGGTCCAGAATAGCACAGACACTTATACAGGTTTCCCCACTGCAGCACATTGCAGAGAGACTTTCTGCTATTGTTTTTCTCTCTCTCTCTCTCTCTCTCTCTCTCTCTCTCTCTCTCGTCTCTCCTCTTCTCCAGACTTTTTTTTCTCCCAGATTTTTTCTTCCATTGCCTGTCATACTGTGTTCAACATATGTCTTTATACTGCAGCTCAATATCAATATCAAGGAAAGCTAGGACTAGGACTAGGACTAGAATTTCAAGCTAATATCCTTAGTCATCAGTCCAATTTAAAAGGGCTTTCCCAGTGCCTGGATGTTGCAAGGACAACCCATTGATTTTGGCTGTCTGCCTCTTACCAGTGTGTGTGTGTGTGTGTGTGTGCGTGTGCGTGTGCGTGTGCGTGTGCGTGTGCGTGTGCGTGTGCGTGTGCGTGTGCGTGTGTGTGTGTGTGTGGTGTGTGCGTGAAGGGGTTGCACTGGCAGTGTGTGGCATTTAGTGCTGAGAAGCAGTGATGTCCCAGTGTGCACTGACAGAGGTAATAGGGAGACATGAGAAGAGAGGGAGGGAGGGAGATGCCTGGCTGAAAAAAAAAATAGATGCTTCTGCAGCAGTCAGAGCCACGTGATGCTGTTGCCATGGCGTTGGGGTGTAGAAGGTGGCAGCATGGAAAGAGAGAGAGAGAGAGAGAGAGCTGATGTCACGAAAAAAAAGCAGACAAGCGAAAGCAATTATCCTGGTCTCTCCTCTCCCTGTTTTTTTTTTTTTTGTTCCCTTGCTTTTTCTCTGCTTTCAACGCCTGTAGAGTAAAAATAGCACAGAACAGAGTGCGATATAAATCGAGCGAGATTTGCCAAGGCGATCTAAAAATTATTGCCCACCCATCTAGCAAGTTCCTTTGGTTTTAATAATAAGAATCGCAGCTTGGTGGTTCTCACATCACCCAAAGTCACCCATTAAAAAAAAAAAATTCTAAAAGTAATACTGGATGCAGGAGATGGCTCGGGCATCCTTATCCCTCCATCTTTGTGTTCTCTCTCTCCTTTCCCTGCATAACAAAGCGGGGTCTCCCCCTCCTCTATCGTCTTTCTGTCAAATCATATCTGCGCTGGTGTGCATGTTGCTGGGGTTGACAGACTTCAGAGAGGGGGAGAGGAAAGCAGAAGGGAGGGGGTAGAATGAGCTAACTCAGAAAAAAGAGAGAGAGAGAGAGAGAGAGCTGCAGCAGCAGCAGAGCAGCACTAATCTGAAAGAGGAAGCCCCCCTCCAGCTAGATGAGCATCCCTGTGTTATTCCTCATTCCTCCATCACTCCCTCCCTCCCTCCATGTGCTCCCTCGCTTCATCTCCTCCATAATTCATTGGTGCTAGCAGACTCTTCCAGTCAGCTCCATCTCCAGCTCAGATTGCCGCGGACCACCTCGCCGGACCCTCCTGCCCAGGACATGGAGACCACACACCGGAGAACGTCGGCCGAGAGCCGAGACGTCGGCTTCAATCCGCTGTTCGCTCGTTGATCCGGACCGAGCAAAGGAGAAGAGGAGAGAAGAAGGGATTTTTTTCGCACTCCCTATCATCTGCCTCTCTCTCTCTCTCTCTCTCTCTCTCTCTCTGGCTTCCCTTCCGTGAATAAGAGCATACCGTTGTGGATTTTTGTCGGTTTTTGGATACAAACCAGGATCCAAAATGCCCGAAGCCAACTACCTTCTCTCAGTGTCCTGGGGTTACATTAAGGTGTGTATAGACAGGAAATGGAGGCTGTGTGGTCATCGGGTCGGGTATTGGTTCTACAACGTGTGTGTTCTGCAGTCCTGGTGGTCTGGCGGGGGGTTCTGAGAAATGACTACCATTGCTGTGTGTGTGTGTGTGTGTGTGTGTGTGTGGGGTGCCTCTGCTGGAATGCGCAGCCTTGGGTTTCCGTTCGTTTGCTTGGTTGAAAGGGTTTTATTTTCATACAGATGTGATATAAACCTATTAAAAACATTGTCTGATGGAGTTTTCATCGGGGCGCGCGCTCATATCTATCAGCCTGTGCAGTTTTTCGATGTGACGCAGGATATGGCTGCCATGTTGACTTATATAATTATATATTCATTTGTTTATTTATTTCTGGAAGACATTGCGTGCTTGTCGGGACAAATAATCAGAACTTGCTAGTTTTTGTTTTATCCACCTGTTTATACAAATAGTTGTCTGGCTCCAGTTTGATATTATGTATCAGTTCATATGCACGTAGATACAGTTTATTTTGTCATATTAATTATATGATATAATTGTATAGAATATCACAGCATTTTCTATAAATATAGATTCATATGTCAATTAATAATTCGGCCACGGTTACAGTTTTGTACAGTATATGTAACTGACGGGTTTATACAAATAGATAGATCTATTTATCTATTTATCTACTTTATCTATCTATCTATCTATCTATCTACTGTATCTAGAGATTTTGCATTAATGATTATTCCTCTGTTTGTTTGCTTTCCAGTTCAAGAGAATGCTGAACAGGGAGCTGACGCACCTCTCCGAGATGAGTAGATCTGGCAACCAGGTGTCAGAGTTCATCTCCAACACCTTCCTAGGTGACCACCAACCCACCCACACAACATATACAGTACAGTATGCATAAAATCTCACAATTATCCAGGGAACTGCTCGGAATTCAAGGATGAATTACAAATAGCAAAAAGAAGCCGTACTCCAAAAGCCGAAGACGTAAACCTTTTTGACGCTTCGAGACGTCCGATATATAAATATTATACTCATTTTTTTATTTTATTTTTCCATTGAGAGAAAAAAAAAACCCTGACTATAGCTCTCACGCACGCACCACTATGAGCTTGGTATTTCTTGAAAGCACGAGAGAGATCCCCAATGCTGCAGTCAATAGAAGAAAAAAAAGGGGGGGGGGGAGGTGGTTGCAGAGAAAGAAAAAGGAGATGCAGGTGGGATGGAGTCTGGTTGGGCGGGGGGGATCCGATGCTCATGGTGAAACCCCTGTTATGGAAGAGCCAGGCAGTAAATCTATGACTCATCTAGTTCTATATATCAGATTGGGACACCATCACCACGCACTCGTCCCACACACACACACACACAAACACACACACACACACACACACACACACACACACACACACATCCGCTCTCATAGTTCCTGCAGTTTCTGGTTATTCTGAGCAAAGAGTCATCATCTGAACTATTCTCGTGAATAATCGGCTCACGACGCATTTTTATGCCGTTTATTCTTCAGTATTTTTCATTGGGAAATCTCTCTCCGGTCCGGTCCGTTTCCTCTCTCAGCATCGAAGCTAACAAAAGCCTTCCTCCCGTTCTCTCTCCATCTTATGCTTCAGAGGAAGCCTACTGTATGCAGCTCTTTAATTTTTAATAACAGTTAGAAGAAACTAAGAGAGGTGAAGTGCTGAGAAGAGAGAATGCACACACGAGAAAAAAAAACAAGTACGGTGTCCGGTGATGATGCGGGACGAATCTAAATCCTGGGATTTCTACTTAAGTTGCATCACAAATAGCACCACAACCGCTGATTACGAATGAATACGATCTAATGCTTTATCTTCCGGCGTGAGTTAAAATGCATTAGAAGTGAAGCAGATGAGCCACCTGAGACAATATTTTGGAGAAATTGGAATGAAAAAGGCAAAATATTGATATGTTAGGAGACTCTTCACAGCAATAGCTCATGAATGAAGCTCTTCATTGGTGTTTTCCGTCTCAGGAAATTGCACCCCGACTGCGCTGTCTTTCTAGTTCACCGTCAATGGACGGCTCCTAAGGGCTGACCTTTAGAGACATCACATTAATGCAAGCGACCCCTGCAGCGGCTCGATGATAGATCTGTAAATGTAAGAAACGAGGCAAGATGCGGTCTCTTCTCAACAAAGGAAAAAGGCTTTACTGTGTCGGCTACACTCACACACTCACACGCACATACTGAAGAGCAGGTGTGAGGCGTTCAGCTGTCGAGCGCACCTGGGTTGGATCGGGTTGAAGGCAGCTGCCGACATCATTCAGACGAAACCTTTTCATCTTCACTGGTTCTCAAACAATGGCTGTATTCTCCACGTGAATATTATCCTACCTAGGAATGCCATCTCTTATTACTCAAAGAATAAAACGACACATGGAAGTTGTAAAGCTTGTATTTAGCTTCTTTTTTCTTTTTAAGTTCTGCTATTAAAACCAATCGGACAAATTCTGAACACGTCCTGATGTTGCTCTGATTTTCCGCCTGCAGACAAACAGAACGAGGTAGAGATTCCTCCGCCCACACCGAAGGCCCGGGAGAAGAAGAAGAAGCAGCAGCTGATGACTCAGATCAGCGGCGTGAAGAAGGTGTCTCACGGGCCCAGCCTCAACAGCAGCATCACCCGCTTCGGCGTCAAAACCGACAAGGAAGATCTGCTGTCTAAGGTAACGGCCGCCAAACGAGCTGACGGAAGTGTGAGGCGGAGAGTCCGAGTCTGAAAAAGTCTTAACGAAATCTGTCTTTGTTTTTTCTGTCTGCAGGAATTAGAAGATCTGAACAAGTGGGGGCTGAATATCTTTACCGTGTCCGAATATTCCAACCATCGCCCTCTGACGTGCATCATGTACGCCATCTTTCAGGTCCGTCATCTTTCATTTTTTTAAATTCTTTTATTTATTTCTGTACTTAAAAAAAAATAAAAATAATCGTGAGCACTTGATAGTCCACAGTCTAACTCTCAGTCTGTCCTCAACAGGAACGTGATTTGCTCAAGACGTTCAAGATCCCAACAGACACGTTTGTGACGTACATGATGACGCTGGAGGATCACTACCACTCGGATGTAGCCTACCACAACAGTCTTCATGCTGCTGACGTGGCCCAGTCCACGCATATTCTCCTCTCTACACCTGCACTCGATGTAAGGACTGGTTTTGTTTTTACTCTTCTGTGCTTCAAGATCGTCTCTGACGTGTTGGACCTGGTTGTTTATTTTCTGGCTTCATGTTTGTCCCCAGGCTGTCTTCACTGATCTGGAGATCCTGGCTGCCATTTTCGCAGCAGCCATCCATGATGTGGATCATCCAGGCGTTTCCAATCAGTTCCTCATCAACACAAGTAAGAACATACTGTATCTACACCTTTCCCAATTATTTTCCAGTATATGTTAATCTGAACAAGATCGCTCACTATCTCCATTGTGATCTTTTTTTCCCCCTTAGACTCTGAGCTGGCTCTCATGTATAACGACGAGTCGGTGCTGGAGAACCATCACCTAGCTGTAGGCTTCAAGCTTCTTCAGGAGGACAACTGCGATATCTTCCAGAACCTCACGAAGAAACAGAGGCAGTCGCTCAGGAAGATGGTCATCGACATGGTGAGCTGATCTTGTCCTAGTTAAACACAATGTTTAGAACAATGTCGATACATGGTGGTGTATATGTGTCTAAGACTGTTTTTTTTTTTTTCCTTGTGTCTTTAGGTACTCGCTACAGATATGTCTAAACACATGAGCTTACTAGCTGATCTCAAGACGATGGTGGAGACGAAGAAAGTCACCAGTTCAGGGGTGCTGCTTTTGGACAACTACACAGACAGGATACAGGTACGTACCTTATTGTCCGGTGTGTGATGTGTGTAAATCATTGGCTGATGTTTAAAAAAATGGAATGGAAAAGTTGAACATCTTGTATTGCACCGCGCTCTGCTTTTTTGGGTGACTGATCGCTCTTACTTGTTTTCTTTACATTTCTTAAGCTGTGCAATGATAGTTTAGAAAGCTGCTGTAGGAATACAAGGATTAGCTCAATCTAATATTTTGTTCTTGATTTGTCATTCAGGTCCTTCGAAATATGGTGCACTGCGCTGACCTGAGCAACCCCACCAAGTCTCTGGAGCTGTACCGCCAGTGGACGGACCGCATCATGGAGGAGTTCTTCCACCAGGGCGACCGGGAGCGAGAGCGCGGCATGGAGATCAGCCCGATGTGCGACAAACACACAGCTTCCGTGGAAAAGTCCCAGGTCCGTGCTAGC